>BMAC01001085.1:7952-51447 GCA_014905375.1 Phtheirospermum japonicum
TTGGAGCCTCCGCTCCTCGCCGGCTTGTTTCAAGTCGAAATTAAATCGTCTTCGCAATAGTACGGAGTCGACTGTAGATGCGGTGAGTTGTCCTGAGTCGTGTCTCTCGAGGATGGATGTGATCGGTCGTCGGTTTTCTTATTCGTTCTTATCGTCGGTTCGATTAGGCTAATTTAACCCTAAAAAGCGATAGTCATTGTTCGGTTTTTATAACTAAGATGTAAATTGAAAATTAAGATTTACAAACATTAAAACATTTAAAGGAAATTAAAGCTTATATTAAAAACGATCAATTTAAACTAATTACCTTATTAAAACTTAATAATTTCAAATTAGGGAAATGGAGGGAAAATCAAAGTCAACTTATTTGAATAAGTCAACAAAGTACTTAACATTAATTAAGGGTTTTAAATAGGAAGATCTTAATAAACTTTTACAAATTTAGAAATTGAATACAACTTAATAACTTAAAAGCATAAGTTCATAAGCTAGAAAGCTATAAAATGAAATTGAGAATTTTGAAAGATCAAAACAACCACAAACCAAGAACCAAACTTCAATATAAGATCAAGATAAAATAACATGGAAATTAAGCTATATTAAAGGAAAGAGATTCCCAAATGTACTTGATTACACAAAGCTTGAATGAGGAAAAGCTTGAAAGCTGAAAGATTCTTCACAAATGAAACTTAAAACAAAGCTTGAAGATGAAACAACTAAGATCTTAACTTAACTAATATATATCTAATTACTAGAATTTATAGGAATTAAAATGAGCTAAAAACATGAAAAAGACAATGTTTTCTGGTTTGGAGAGCTTCTTGGGGAAGAAAGCCACTCTGGAGCAAGTTGCCATTTGAAATGACGTCTGATTGCTTAAATCGTCAAAATTTCTGCTTTTCAGTCGATCGACTGAAAAAGCAGTCGATCGACTGGCAGTCGATCGGTGTTGTCGGCAGTCGATCGACTGCTCCGTCAAAATTGGCCTGAAGCCCTGTAATTCAGTCGATCTTGGGGGCTCAGTCGATCGGCCAGGTAGGCAGTCGATCGACTGCCTTGTCAAAAACTTCAAAACTCGCTGGAATCCATTCGATTTTAGCCGGGTCAGTCGATCGACTTAAAGGTCAGTCGATCGACTGAACATTCAGTCGGTCGACTGGATTCCAGCGCCCGGCTCGATTTCTCGTTCTTTTCGCATCCGCCGGTTTGTCGAACCTCGTCCGCTGCGCTTCCTTGCTTTGTCCGTCCATTCCCGAGTCGAGTATCAACGATCCCAAACGATCGTGGGCCCCGCTTGGACGTCCTACGGCCAAGAAAAACAGAACCGTGAAAAACTACGAAAATTAATAACAAAATGTATAAAAACTAAGAAAATCTAGAAATACGAAAAATGGCCAACCCGACTCCTAAATCAACAAAAAGCAAGCGAAAAACACGCAACGTGAAAAAAAAACGATAATGAAAATATGTACAAAAAGATGCAAATCATACGCTATACCATAGAAATCATCTACTCGATGAGTGGGAACCACTTAGAGATTTCTAGGTGAAGGAGTTCAGTGAACTCATCTTATGAGCACCTACTTATGTATGTCCATATCCAGACACCGTGACCGATGAGATGCGGTCCACATACACTAAGTACTAGTCTTAATGGGAAAGGCATGTATCCTCATTATGGCGTAACCCTTTGACTAGGAACAAGTTCGACGAGTTACATTACGTGCTGGATTATCTCACGGTCCTGCTAGACCAATCCACCGTAATAAAGTAACTTCATCAGGACCATACCTATGCAACTAGCATGGGATAAAAGATATGGAATGCCAATAAGTATAAAAGATATTATTACGAATAAAAACCGATTTTATTACAAGAGAATGGTCAGACCACAACCACAAGTTGGCTTGTTGGTCACCTTATTCTAACATGGACGTCCTACAATATGTCAATGTTTGAATCGGATTTGCATGCAATATCAGAGCTAAGATATACTTTAAATTCTCCATCATTTTATTACATGATATATTTATTAATCAAATCGACGACATCAAGTGTTGAGGAAAGAATAGCACGACCCTCCAAATAAGCAAAGCATTCAGTTGTTTTTCCAAATTGTGGATATGTGCTCGCCACAATTGACGGAACATGGTCACCATCATCTTTCAATAATAGATAACCTGGATTTCAATTTAAACGATACCATCATTTGGTCCTCCAACTATTACCTCTCATATACTATTTATCGAGTTGACAAATCTCTTTAACTTGACACAATTGGGAACTGAATTGTGATTTAGCAGCACCACGATTTTGGTCTACTTCAAAACTATGTAATGAATCCATAAATGCGAAGATTTGATCACTATGTGAACTATGTCATGTTTAGTGCCTTTTGGAACAACCGGAAAAATTTAATGAAAATCTCCACCAAGAATTATTATTTTGTTACCAAATGGAAGCTGCGTATTAGAATTGTTTTGCGATCTAATCACGTCTTTCAATGTTTTAATAAGAATTTCAAAATAATGGCAATGCATCATTGGAGTTTCGTCCTAAATAATGAGATGTGCATCCACCATTAATTTTGCAAGTGGAATACCAGTAATGATCGAAATCTTGGTGGATATTAAAAGTAACCCTAAATCTAGAATGTCCAGTTCTTCCTTTTGAAAGAAGAAGAGAAGTTATGTCTTTAGATATTACATTAAGAATAATTCCACTATTATATTTAATAGTTGCAGAAAGCGTCCTCTGTATCTATAGATGAGAAATACACCACCCTTTGTTAAATGTACTGCATCCATGACTTTATCAGTTTTGGCGGAATATAGTAAATTTGTACTAATGAAAACAAGTCTAGTTTCATAGGTGTCCATTCTTTTATTTTTGAATACTAAGAAGAGTTTTTAGAAAACTCAACATAAGGCAAAATCCGTGCTTCCAGATTTTTCTTATTTGCCTCGAACTACATGTTATGTTGTTTTTTACTTGCGTTTCATTGCGTTCAACTGATCATTATCATTACACAATACAACATGCTCTCTGAAAAGATGAAAACTCAAACACATTATAGGTGGAGTTTTATAATATTCTCCATGCCGCTTCGCAAGGAGAAATGTAATGACAATCATAATACATGTTGATCTCATCAATTTTTTTATCATCTTCATCCCCACATTTGTTTTGATAGAATATTATAGTGAACCTATAGTTACATTTATTGATATATTTGATCAAATACTTGATAAATCTAAATTAGTTACACTATTTAACATTTAACTGAGCTACACAATTCAATAATAGATAAAAAATTATGTGAGACGACCCTCTGGAGAACCGCTAGTAAATGTCGCGGGTAAGATAACATGAGTACCAACACTTGAGCCATTTATTTCACCACATAAAACTACATCAACAGTCCCACAGTACATCTCACTTCATAATTTTTTAATGAGTTCTGACGTACCACAATTTTGAAGATTCAATAATCGTATATGCATCAATTATAAATTTTTATGTGAGTCATCGACTATATAGAATAGTGAGTACCTCCATGTCTATTTCATGAAATTGGTGAGAAAAGAACTCCATCTGCCTCACATATTGTTTACCCTTGCCTTTAGGTTTTCGAGGTTCAGAAAAAGACATGTCTTCCTTGTGGTTGTCTTCACCACATTGAAATAGTAATGGATAATCTAGAGCAACATACGAAGGATGCAACTCGTTGATACGTTTCAATTTACCAGATATTTTTTCTACTGCAATTCTCTTGTCATCACTTTGTGGATCAATATCACCAACAACTAATAGATAATTAGTTGATCTTTTTACGAATCTATTATAGTTGATGCCATAGTGTTCATTCCACTCGATGCTAGTTTCGCACTTGTATTATTTTGTATGATTACTGAGATAGTAACAAAATACATTATTTTAAGAAATCAATTTAAATCAAAAGTATTGAATCGTAATAATATTTGATAAATAACATGTTGATAGACAACAAACAAATACTAAATTATATTGCATTGTGCAATTTTCCATATTTTAATTAAAAAAAGTGGTAAAATTATTTTTGAGAAAAAGTGGCAAATTTGATATTTTTGGACTCAAAAGAAAAAATAACATATATATATATATATATATATATATATATATATATATATATATATATATATATATATATATATATATATTCAAATGATCTTATTATTTTTTTTAATATTAAAAATCGTACATAATTTTAAAAAAAAAATCATCATTAATTTTAAACATTATTTATGGGATCAATTCAAATAAAAAAGTATTGAATCGTAATAATATTTGATAGATAACATGTTGATAGCTAATAAAATAAATACTGAATTATGTTGTCATTTTTATATAATTTAATTTAAGAAAGTGGTCAAATTACTTTTGAGAAAAAGTGACAGATTTGATTTTATATAATGTGTGTGTGTGTGTGTGTGTGTAATATTAATTCTTATTGGTTTTAATATTAATTAGAGTACCTATCATAATTATGTTAAGAAGATTCCTACATAATTAAAAGTGAAAACTAATCCTATGTGACTTTTTAGTTAAAAAAAGAAACAAAATCATAATTAATATTTAATAAGGTATCTATCATAATTATGTTAAGAAAATTTCTACATAACTAAAAAAGAAAATAATCCTACGTGATATTTTTTCTCTTTCTTATTCATTTTTTTTCTCTATCCAGACCTATCTTTATAGATAGATAGATATAGGTGTATGTTTATTTTATGCAATTCAATTATATATCGATATATATATTTATTATCTATATAATGTACCTAGTAGTTTTGACTAGTAGTTCAAATATTCAACGGTACTATTCGGTTCAACCGATCGAACAAGGAACCATTGGTCAGACCAATATAAATATACCCCATAAATTCATTTGGTATGATACTAGTTAGACCGATCAAACACAGGCGAAAATGTAATTTATTTTCTTAAGCTTTTCGCTTCTTTATACATATCTAAAATTGATAATACCGGCGGTTCAATCAGCTTTATCCATTGAACCGCTTATCAGTGGTTTGGTCGATTTGATCACTGGTATGGTATTACATTGATTTAACTAATGTATACGTTGGACCAAGTATGTCTTGCAATATAATGGCAACGAGGCAATTGCGTTTATGAAATAATACCATCCATTGTCGAAGAAGAAGTCATTTGGGTCAAATTAATTATTATTGTTGTTGGCAATTAATAATTGTATCATGGCCTTAAGTTGTTTGTTTATTTAGTTGTTGTGCATAATTATTCATTACGTAGTAGGGTTTTTTCTAGTGTTTAAGAAACTTCATTTCTTGTGTGTAGAGGTTATTTTTTATTAAGAAATAAAATGAGGGCTTTCTCTCAAAGTTAATATTATTAAGCGTTCGCTACGTCAGTTAGTATCAACAGACCAGTAGATTCCTTTGAGATGCCTCCACGACGTCAACCTGAGATTGTACCCCAGACAGATGCACAACATGATGCAGCGATTACCGCCTGGAACAATAGGTTGTGCTGGGAGTGATCGAGAATCGAAATTAATATTTATATTAAGTATTATCATTTTGAAATTTAGTTATATATTAGGATTTATTAAATGTCATATTTATTACTATTATTAGGACTTTTTATATCTTGTATTTTAGGATGAGATTTATTAGTTTAGGAGTTTTATAATTATCTAAGGTTTATTTCTTACTCACCAAGTTTATTGTCTAGTATAAATAGATAATTTATGATTGTTATTAGGGGGTTGAATTATTGATTTGTACATTTTTGTATGTGATTTTCGTGTGTTTTTGCATTGTATTTTGTTTGCTTTTACGTGTTTTAGGTTTATCTTTTTCTCGTTTTTCTTCCTTTTGATGTTTTTTGTTTCATATCGTGTTTAATATTTTTCTACTCTATTTTATAAGTAATAATCCAATTTTGCTTTATTTTCATGTTTCAGCTCAAAACGAAGAAGACGGGACGAGATTTTTATTTTTAAATAAAAAGTAGGTGTAAAAAGCTCGATTCAAATTTTGGCGCCGTTGCCGGGGAAGGCAAAATGTCACGATTTTTGGTGTTTGCTCTTAGTGACTTTTGTTCGTTTGATTGTTTGCTCTTATTTGTTTGTTTGTGTTAGTGTTCGTTTGTGATTTTTGTTTTTGTTGTTTTTGTTCTTTCTGGTACGTTTAATCTCGTTTGTTGAGTGTTGTGCTTTGTAGCCACATTTTTGAATATTCGAGGTTAATTCGACTGAAGATGACAAACTATGGAGCTAGTTCGCCATATGATGACCCTTACATTTCAACTTTCGATTGTCAAGTCCCTCCATCGTACAATGACCCTTATGCTCTGAGCGGTCGAGAATGGGCCCATACTTTTGATTACTCCGGCTCATGTCCTTCATATTTCTATAATCCGAGCATGGATACTTATGCACCGTCTCGTATGTATTATGATTCGGATTTTGACAATTCTTATGCTCAACTCGCCCCGCTTATTCTTACCCGAGCGATGACTCGTATGATCCACCGTATCGAGATTTCTATTCTTCGAGCTACGATGTTTATAATCCACCCATCTTCGATGCATATACTTCGAGCGGAAATCTTTATGCCACATTTTCTCAAGAATTTTTAGCCGAGATCGTGGAAGTGACTCGACGTATGGATGAACGCCTTGATTGCTTCGAGATTCAATCAGAGCAATTTTCCAAATAGGTGTACGGGCTTAACCAATCTTGTCATAAAGAGGTGACCGCCCTTGATGAGGTGGATCCAACCTTGGTTGATGTCAGTTCAAGCTTTGATGATCTCTTGAAAGATGTGTGCAAGGAGATGGAGTTGGTGGGTGAGAAGAAAGAGTCGGAAATAGGCATTACCTCTCCCGTGCTTTTTAATGATGATGTTGTACCAATTTTGGAGAAGGGTGTGCTTGTTGAGCCGCATTGCGTTTCGCCCGGTGCTTTATCAAATCTTGAATTTGAGGTGGTGGACGAGATAGTCAAGAAAGTGCCCGATCACCCCACGTTACAATTGCCCTTTGATATCTTCGTGGTGATCGATTACTCGCGGTTTCGACCTCCAAGCTATTAGAGTTTCCGCCTTATTCATCTCGGGACTTGCTTTTCGTGCCCGCCTTGGTGATTATCATCGCCAATTCTTGCTCTTGGAGAATACTAAGGCATGGCACGATTGTCAGTTATTTTTAGACCCGGGATGACATCGAACGGAAACGTCATCGAGCTTTTGACGTTAAAACAAGCGCTTCTTGGGAGGCAACCCAAGCCTTTTAACATTGTTAGTTTTTTGTGTGTTTTATTTCTTTTGTTTCAGTTCCCCTTCGATGTTAAAGCCCGTTGGATGATCTTGGATGCTCGACTCATCACCACAAGCACGATTTCAGGGACGTCTCTCTCTTTCTCTTACCTTTTACCATACTTAGCTTAATTTTTCGTATTATACAATGTGGACATTGTATGGTTTAAGTGTGGGGGGGTTTGTCCTTGGTTTGGTTAGTAAATTTTTGTATGCTTGCTTGTGGTTGATTTGAGTCGTGTGTATTTATATTTACTAGAACCTTGATGAAGTGATGTGGTTAGATGCTTTGGTTAGGATATTTAGACTTACGTTCGAACAATAGTGTAATTGTGGGGAATGAAGTGTAAATAATCTATGAAGTGTCTTGTCCTCTGTTCTATTTCTGTTTTGTTCCAAAGAGTTGAATACTCTCTACTAGCCCCGTTTTCCGATACCCTCTATAAGACTTTATGTAATTTTTTTTGGAGACGTTAAAACTCCACGTGCAAAGTTGAAAAATGTCATTAGTTGCATTCAGAAACATAAGATTGGAGTCAATGAACTCTCGTTGTTGATTGATGTAAATTATGCTCGTTTAGTACTTCATCTCTATCCCCGGCAACGGCGCCAAATTTTGAATCGAACTTTTTACACCTACTTTTTATTTAAAAATAACAAGCTCGTCCGCAAGAGAACGGAGCAGCTATAGGTGGTAAGTTGGACTCGAGTCGAATCACAAGGAAGACTATCGGAAGTTATTCCGGTGTTTGATTTTACGAACGAGAAAACAAAGAAAATGACTAAACTAAACACGCGATCAAATATAGTTTGGGAAGTTCTAACATCTACTGCGGTGAGTTAAATAAAATCAAAGCCTTGAAACAATTAATAAAGCAAAGGTTCTAGTCCGTCGGAATCATCTCCATGATCAGGGTTTTGAATCCCGATGGCTCTAAATGGCCCTAGGCACTAGACCGATAAATTTAGCCAAAATTCATAATCATGATTGATAATCTCAACAAGCATGTAAACTCAAGCATCAATAAAATTCAACGGAGAAATTATTCTAAGCATTGAAATAACTAAACTAACAAGAATTAACCATCAAACTACTGCAGCAAATGGATGTAAACTAAAAACGAGAAGAACACGATAAACTAAAACGCAAAGAACGGTAAAAGGATTATACTAAATTACGCTACCAACGTACAACATCAAAATAAAATGAAAACCAAAGATAAACTATAAAAATAATTAAGAGAAGCGCAGAAAACTTATTATCTAGAAAAGCAGCAGTAATCGAATGAGTCTTCAGCAACGAGGAATGACTTGAACGACGAACAGAAGCAAAATGACGAAACGATGAACTATAAAACTCGAATTTTGTGTGTGATCGAAAGAGGGCAAGAAACAAGGGATCTCTGCAATGTTCCAAACCTTCCCCCAAGTTCCAGCACTCCAATTCTGAAGAAACCAACGGGCTTTTATAGATTTTCCCGAAAATAACTGCTAAACCACTGGAGCATCGACCGATGTCGGCGGAGCATCGGCATCGAAGCGTACCAGGCGCTCGCGTCGACCAGTCAGTGCGTCAACAACCGTGGGCCAGGATCGATGCAACTGCAAGTTTGCATCGACCAAGCATCAGCGGTGCGTCGACCGACGTGGGCACTGGTTGCGATGCCTGCAGGGCTTCAGCACGTCGCTCGTCCCTTCTTCTTCATTTTGAGATGAAACACAAAAATAAAGAAAAATTAGATTATTACTTATAAAATAGAGTAGAGAAACATTAAACACGATATGAAACGAAAAACATCAAAAGTGAGAAAAACGAGAAAAAGATAAACCTAAAACACGTAAAAGCAAACAAAATACTATGCAAAAACACACGAAAATCACATACAAAAATGTATAAATCAATTATTATAATTATTACTGAGATTTTATCTCTTCTTTCAAGCTTTAAGTTCTTTGTATTCAAGTTTTGTTGCTTAATGTATTTATGTTTTATTCGTCTAGCTCGTTATGCTTCTGTCTGCGTCAGTTGGTATCCATAGACCAATCTATGCTCCAGAACCATATCGCTGAGACGGAGTTTTTGTTCAAACGATAATGTACAAAATCTTCAACATATTGATTTATTGACACAAAAGATAGGAACTCTCCAATTACTATTGCACGAGGTTTCCGATGCCATCACCTGATTCACAATCGACCGTGGTCATGCGCGTGAGGCAAGCAGCGAAGACTATGCATGTGACAAGGGTTTCCATCCTTCCCACATGTTTCATGGGATGAGGAATATGTTGGCTATGATGGACCACCATATTTTTGACGACTACGGCGATAACACTATTTCAAAGGTTGGTTACGATGAACCTTGGAAATTTGATGATGAGGATGGTTGTACAATCCTCCAATTTTTAATACGGAGGTGACGAATCTATTTGTTACCATTGGTTTGGGGATTCAAAAAGAGCGGAGGGAGTTCGATGAGGATTCTAAAGATGCTTCAAAGGCAATTTTAATTTCTCACACACTGGAGCCATGGAGGGATGATTTGAGGTTTGAAGGGCTGAAAGTAGATAAAATTGAATTCTTGTTTCCGGTTATGCTATTTCATTTAATACGCATTATGATGGTTTGGATTGGGATGGAAAATCACTTAGTGTTCCTTTGCTTACTATCTACTCGTGTTTATTTAATGGAAAATATATTTCATAAATTAGGCTCAAGTCTTATGGGGAAAAAAAGCTTATGGGGGTGTTCCAGCCTTTCCCCTTGATTTCTTCGAGAACCTTATGTTGCAAGTTGTTCCATCTAGTGCAATGAAGAGGGTCAAGTGTGTCAAGAATTGGCACTATAGAGCATCTCTTCTTCGGTTCATTCATCTTGTATTTTCGGCTCGTCCTTCTTATGCACCCCCATAGTTTTATTATTCATCTCGTGATGATACCCCATTCAAATCAAGGACGAATCGCCTCAACCTCGGAGAGAATGATGGAGAATCAGAATTAATATTTATATTAAGTATTATCATTTTAGTTTTTTACTATATATTAGGATTTATTAAGTGTCATATTTATTATTATTAGGATTTTTTATATCTTTTATTTTAAGATGAGATATATTAGTTTAGGAGTTTTATTATTATCTAGGGTTTATTTATTATTCACCATGTTTATTTGTCTAATATAAATAGATAATTTATGATTGTTATTAGGAGGTTGAATTAATATAATTGTCATTGAGATTTTATGTCTTCTTTCAAGCTTTACGTTCTTTGTATTGAAGTTCTATTGCTTTATGTATTTATGTTTTATTTTTCTTGCTCGCTAAGCTTCTGCTTGCATTAGGAAGCCGTGATCGAGAAGGTGCGATTGGTAATTTCTAAACAAAGACGAGATGAGGTCAACGACCACAAGCCACACGTGCGTGGTGGACGTTGTTGGAACTTTCTTGGGGTGTCCCGCCCCATGTCACCTTCATCAAGTTTGATGATGAAGACGATCACACCATCTCTATGGTGAGACCATTCATGCCATATACATATTTTTGAGGTGACAAGAATTGACGTTGGGAGTTTGGGTTCAAGTTAGATATCCTAGAGTTCTTAGGCAGTCTTGATCTTTTGAATATCTGGATTATATCGATTAAGTAGATGATTTATTAGACTTTAAGGTCATTCTTGATTCCCATCGTATGCCCCTTGTTGCCACTCAATTTCATGGCCACGCTTTGGCTTGGTGGCAATAATTAAAACTCATGCACCACTACTAAGACAAACAATGCCTGAACACATGGACAATGTTCATAAACACTTGGAGTGTGGATTCTTACCATTTAACTATGCACATACTCTCTTTCAATGGCTTCAGAATCTTTGATAAAGATCTCAAACAATAGATGCTTAAACGGATGAATTTTATCATCTTGTGGCCAACGTTGATTTTCAAGAAACTGTTGATCAGCTTGTTTCTTGCTACATTGGAGGATTACAAATTCAATTATAAGATACTTTGAATTTTTTTTTCCCCGTGTCAATCTCGGATGCCCACCAACGTGCTTTACTCTTGGAGCAGCAGTTCAACCGACGCTCTCTAGTAGTTGTTGTGGCATTAAATAACGTGCCCAATCCACTAAGTAAGCAACCTCGCATTGGCCAGCCTAGCACCCATCACCCCCTACAAACTTGTGTTATTACTCTTGCAGTGACCCAAGACATTACCAGTCCACCTACCCAAAGCTTATCGGCTCTCGCGCCCTCCTCGTCAATGAATTTTAAGTTCAAGGGTGTGATGGGCCATAAATTTTTGACACCGAGGCCCATGAAGATTTACCAGAAGAACATCTTATGGGGAAATATTAGATCCCCCCACATTATGCGCCGTACATGTTTTACACTGCACGCACCTTCGGACATGAAGATTTAGTGCAATATAATTTTCTAGTCTTATTTTAGATTCAGGCTCGTGAGAGAGCACTACAAAAAACTAGGCGATACTGACGGCCAAATCCGCCAGGATTCCGTCAGTATATGAAATACTAACGGCCTCCTGACGGATAACGGCCGCCAGTATTTTTGCGGTCAGGATTATGGAATCCTGACGGGAATATATACCCGCCAGGAATGCCGGCGGTTTCCTTGACGGCTTCTTCCGCCAGAAAAGGCCCGCCAGTATTCCTGTCGGGTTGTGCCCGCCAGGAATATCTGATGTTTTCCTGGCGGCTTTCCCGCCAGCATTACTGGCGGTTTTCTTCCGCCAGTATTTACTGGCGGGTTGTCCCGCCAGGATTTGCTGGCGGGTAAGCCGCCAGCATTCCTGGCGGCTTCAGTCAAAAAAAAATTTCTATAATTTTCTTTAAAAAATTTATTAATAAAATTTCTAATATATTAATTAATAATTAAACTAAAAATAATAAACAAATAAAAATCCAAAATAAATAATCCACTAATAAAAAAATCAAAACAAATCATTCAATAACTAAAAATCGTTTCACCAATCGAATATATAAAATATCCTGAACTATCCATCTAAATCTCCACCATCTGGACTACGGGGAGGCCGACGAGCCATGTCCCGAGCAAGAGCTTCTTCAATCTGCTGTTGGAGCCTCATCTGGGAACGCTCCTGCTCCTCACGGATCCGCTGAATCTCCAGCGCCTGCTCCTCGCGGATCCGCTGAAGCTGCTCAAGCTGCTCCTGCTGGGACTGCACCTGAGTCTGGAGCCTATGAACATCGGAGGTGGAGGTGGAAGAAGTACTGCAGCCCTTCTGAGTCTTCCCAAAGCATCCAAGGCCATAGCGTCGACCCTTCCTATTCCCGAAGACCTGTAGGTAGACCTCGTTCGGGTCTACCTGAGGGCTGCTATCATCAGAAGACGCAGCACGCCTCTCCTCCAAAGCCCTCTCATAATCCTCCTGATATCAAACTTTTCAGCTATTATTATCAAACAATTTTTATCAGATTTTATAATAACTTTTATCAGATTTTTTTATAATAAATCGGTTATATATAACATATAAACTTACAGCTATCCTCTGGGCTTTGGGATCCGTAAATGTGCCGTCGGGATTTCAATGATACCTCAGTAGAAGCTCGTAGTTACTAGGCTGCGAACCCGTCTGTGCAGCCTGTATTTAAAGTTACATTGACAAAATTTAATATAATGAATTAATTAAAACATAAAATTATACATGTTCAAAATATAATTTAATTACTTAAAATATTATCATCGACTTACAATCTCGGCCGCCTGTCGATTAGCCGGCATGGACCCGCCTCGATGCTTCACTATACCAGTCGAAGGGTCGTCGGGCTCGCTCATCCTGTTCCGCTTGGCCTTCTCAGATTTCTCTACCTCCTCAGGCCGCTGAAACTCCAACAGCCACCTGTTCCAATTCGTCTCCCCTACAATAGCAGGTATCGTCKTACTCATCCGATACGCCTTCCTCCACTCGTATATACGACTCTTATAAGACTCCCGCATCGAGATATAGAATGCCGCCCTGATGGCATTCTCGTCGTACATACGAGTGTCCCACCACACCAATCCCTACAAAAGAAATACAATTAGACAAAATAATTAAGCAATGTACTTAACATAAATAAAAAAAAATACTTCAAAATTACCCTAAAACGAGGCCACCACGTCTGACGATGGCTGTTCGGGATGTGCTCGTATTTCCACCCATCTGGGTGGATATGAGCCCCGTGTATAGTCCTGAGATAGGTCGGCAAGTCCTTCGATGGACTTCGTAACCTAAAAATTAATAAGTTTATTTCAATATATGTCAAATAATTAAATTACATATTGAACACATAACTAAATTGATTAAAATGTTACTTACCTATTTCCGAGCACATATACCTCGATCCCGGAAGTCCTGACCTCTGTACCAGGCGCGCTCGTCCCCGCCTCATCAGACGGGGTAGGTGGAACAGTATCATCGAGGTCCATGTCGGTGGCATCATCCTCATGGTGTCCCGAGGACGATGAGTCAAGAGAAATCCGACGATGATGAGGACCTCTACCAGGCATCTATCATACAACATAGTTTTATTAATAAAATTTTTTTTACATAAGTATATAATTATATATATATATATGTGTGTGTGTGTGTGTGTGTGTGTGTGTCGTTATAATTTGTTCAGATTATCATTAACACTCATAAAATTTTCAAACCTCATCCCTAACTTTCAGACTCATCTTTGTATCTTCCTTCGTCTTCTTCAGTTAAATGTAGTTCATAGCTTTCTGACTCTTCTGAATCATCATTGACCGACTCATCGTGTTCTTGATTGAGAGGGTCGTTTAATTGGAATTCAATATCCTCTAATTGTATTGCAGGAAATGTTTCTACAACATCTTCTCGGAAAGACTGTTGTTCAGGCATGCGAGGCTCGATATAATCCACTGTCGATCGAGCTTTGATTTGACAAGTTMCCCACCAATCTAGTTTGTCTCGCTTCAAACTCGGATACGAACTGTAGTGCACTTGAGTCGCTTGGGATGCGAGTACAAATGGCTCGTATCGATTGAATTTACGTTTATGATTGACGTCAACGAGCTTATATTGAGGGTGGATTTTCATTCCGGCTGGAGTTGGATCAAACCACTCACATTTGAACAAGAGCGTCCTTCCGGAAGTTTGAAGTCCGTGATACTCCAATTGAACCACTTCTAGAAGACGACCGTAATAATCCATGTAATCTGGGCTATAATTTGTTCCTCTTATACAAACTCCTGTGCTCGACGTTGATCGCTCAGACCCATGCGAGAGCGTGTGAAATCTAAATCCATTAATATTACAACCGTTGAAGGTGTTCACAACACGTGATGGACCATACGCAATTGACCTCATATAATCGTCATGTACATTGTTCAAAGGATCTCGTGCCTACAATAATTTTATGTTTACAAAGTTATAATATATTTTGATTGCCACTTAATTTTACAGATAATTAAGACTCACGTAGCTCTCGAACCAAACAGGAAATTCAGTGTCCACTTTTCGAGTCAGTGCCTCATCTGTAATGTTCGGTTGGTTACGTTTAATACCATCTTCGAACAAGCTGCACATTTATATTAAAATGAAGATTTGTTATAATATTTAATCAGTAGATTTTGATAAATAGGGTTGCAACGAATTTGATTAACTAACCTGATAAATTGTTGGAGTTCAGAACAATTTAGTAAAACATATCTTCGGGCCTCGGCCAATTCTTCATCCGACAAGAATCTCTTCCCTGCGGCCGAGAAAGCTTCACCAGTATTTTTGAAAACAGATAGAACATTTGGAGTGTCGTCTTCATCATTTTGAACTTCTTCATTACGATTTAAGTTTGTTCTTTTTGTGGAGACATTATCATCGAAATAGTACGAAACAAAATCCGATGCCTCCTCAACTAGATATGCGTTTGCTATTGATCCTTCAACACACGCTTTATTCCTTACATTGTTTTTCAACTTGCGAAGATACCTCTCGAAAGGATACATCCACCTGTATTGCACTGGACCAGCAATTCTCACTTCGTATGGTAAGTGGATGGGCAAATGTTCCATTGAATCGAAGAAACTAGGTGGAAATATCATCTCAAGCTGACAGAGTATTAGGGGAATGTCACGCTTTAAACGACTCATATCAGCAGTTCCAATAACTCTCGCACTCAGATCTCTGAAAAACAAACTTAACTCTGTTAGTGCCTTCCACACTGGGTGAGAAAGCAGTTTTCGAAATGCAATTGGGATCAACCGCTGCATAAACACGTGACAGTCATGGGTTTTCATCACGTACAATCTCAACCCTTTCATATCAACACAGCGACCTAGATTTGATGCGTAACCGTCAGGAAATTTGAGAGCCTTTATCCATTCACACAGTGCAACTTTCGACGGCTTATCGAGCGTGTACGACGCTTTGGGATACTTTCCTGATGCGTTTGCATGAAGCTCGGGATGGTGACAGTATTCTGCTAACTCATCTCTTGATTTTACTATGTCTTTTGTCTTCCATTTGACATTCATCACCGTGTTAAACACATTATCGAAAACATTTTTCTCAATGTGCATAACGTCTAGATTATGACGAATCAAGTTAGTGCTCCAGTAAGGCAAATCCCAAAAAATACTTCTTTTTCTCCAACCACTAATCTTCGCTATTAGTCCGTTCACATGTTCTGCATTTTCATCGGTTACCTTCAGAAGTCCTAGCCGTTCAATTTTGGCCAAAATCTCTGTTCCAGAARGCACGTGCGGCGGCAGCGCTTCAACCTTTCTATTTTTCCTAAAATGTTTTTTATCTTTACGAAGTCGATGATCATATTCTAGAAACTTACGATGGTTATCAAACCATGATTGTTTCATGCTCTTTTTCAGGGTAAAAGCGTCTGAACGCTCCATGCAATACGGACAAGCCATTCGACCAGACATGCTCTAACCAGACAACATCGAGTATGTAGGAAAGTCGCTGATGGTCCACATAAGGGCCGCTCGCATCTGAAAGTTCTATTTTTTAGATAGATCGTACGAGATAGCACCGTCGGACCACAACTGCTTGAGCTCCTCAATCAATGGTTGTAGGAAAACGTCTAACTTATCTTTGGGGTTTTGTGGCCCCGGGACGAGAACGCTGAGAAACATATACTGCTCTTTCATGCACATCCAGGGAGGTAAATTGTATGGTGTGACGATCACCGGCCATGAAGAGTATTGTTTTCTGAAACTTCCAAAAGGTTGAAATCCGTCTGTACATAGACCTAATCTTACGTTTCGAGTTTCAGCTGCGAACTCTGTATGAGTTTGATCGAAGTGCCTCCAAGCCTCAGAATCTGATGGGTGGTGCATGACACCATCCTCTACCGTATGTTCTGCATGCCACCGCATATCATCTGCCGTTATTTTAGATGCGTACAACCTCTGCAGGCGGGCCGTTAGAGGAAAATAAAACATCCTCTTGTACGGAACTAAGTTAGACTTGCGCCGTTTAGTTTGTCCCTTCTTCGCGGGTTTGAACCGTGGATGATCACAAAACTTGCACTTACCCAGATTCAAATCATCCTCCCAATAAATCATGCAGTTCTTGACGCAACAATCTATCTTCTCTACCGGTAACCCTATACCTCTCAACAACTTCTTACTTTCGTAGAAATTATCTGCAACATTGTTGTCTTCTGGCACGATCTCTTTGATTAAATCAATAAATTGATCATAACATTTCTGAGAAATTCCATGCTCCGATTTTAAATTCATAAGACGAGCAACTAAGGACAATCGATTGTGTTTCTCGCAAACGGGATACAGAGATTTTTTTGTAGCTTTTAGAATATCGAAAAATTTCTTCACCTCGGGATTAGGTGATTCATCCAACTCAATTTCATTCATGTCAGAATTAGGACCGACAACATCTCGCACCATATCGACGTACGCATTTGATGATGATCCCCCAATTTCAATATCAGCAGGCGATGAGACGTGATTTGTTTCCCCGTGATGAGTCCAAATGTAGTAATCAGCAATGAACCCTTTGGTACCGARATGGTATTTTATCTCATCGATAGTCTTATAACTAGAGTTCCTACACTTAGTTCGTGGGCAAGGGCATTTTAGCTTATCGCCGTCCCTCTCTGCAGAATCATGCGTGAGTGCAAATTGTACGAAACTATCTACACCGGCCATGAACGCCGGATTTAGAATTCCAGAAATATTCCATTTGTACATCCAACTACGATCATTAGCCATCCTAAGATTTTTCAGAATTAAAGAAGGTGGCAAAATTTCGGCAGCAATACGAGAAGAATYAGTAATTCGAATTGTAATTGGTAAGGCTTCTATCCCATTCAAGAAGGTGACGTTTAGTAGTGTGTATTATCTTAAAATATGCATTTTTGTTAGAATCAGAATTTCGGCAGCATCTCCCCTCAGTTCTCGTAGTGCACGTATATTTCAGTGCACCCGAGAACAATTAGAGAGATGCAGAAACCGAAATTTCAAAACTTAAAAAAAAACATACACATAAGATAACCATACTACAAGTCACATTCTCAAACTGTCCAAAAACGGGACAATTCGAAATTTAGTATCAAACTCTATATTTGATACTAAATCTCAAATGGGTCTAAGGAATATTGGAATAATTCGAAACTTAGTTTCAAATTTTTTTATATGATATTAATTCTGAAACAAGTGATTTATATGCATCGCGTCACTTCGCCAAGGTTCCAAATAAGCAATTACCACCGTCACATTTTTTTAAAAATATTTTGAAAACTTAAATAAAATCCTGTGACACCCTATCACGTTTTTAAAAATAAGATTTGAAAACCCGCTATTGGAGGGACAAAACCTCCCGGCCGGCGTCGGAACCCACGTCAACATCCGACGGTATACAACCAACAACACCAATGATAATATTATATATAAACAAAATTAAACCCCGGCCGATCACCACGGCCTCCCATGCATGAACAATATATACACAATATAATGGGTGAATAAACCCTAAATTTGAAAAGCAAACCCTAATAATCTAATGATAAATCCTAATACAAGATTGCTTCTAGTTAGGTAGATTCTGAAGTAGACACGTTGTCTATACAGAGCCACACAGCACTCGAATACAGGTCATCGCTTTCCTCGACCACCCTCACCATGTCTGCTCCAAATACGTTGTCTGAATTAAGTATATTTGGAGCCGACATGGGGAGGGCGTTTGAGGAGGACAATCTCTGTACGGGTGCTGTGTGCACTCTGTATAGACAAGTGTACTCTAGAATCTACACAAGCTTAATTATTCCTAAATTGGCCCCTAATTGTGTAATTATTACTAAATTGGCCCCTAATTAACTGATTATTCCTAATTTGGCCCCTATTAGGTAATTATTATTAAAATGGCCCCTAATTAATTGATTATTCCTAAATTGGACCCTAAATAGGTAATTATAAATAAATTGGCCTCTAATTAATTGATTATTCCTAAATTGAACCCTAATTAATTGATTATTCCTAAATCTAACCCTAATTATATTATTATTACTAAATTGAACTCTAATTATGTAATTATTACTAAATTGAACCCTAATTATGTAATTATTACTAAATTGACCCTAATTAAAACTAATCCTAAAACTAACCCTAATTATAAATTAACACTAAAGTTATTTCTAAAACTAACCCTAAATTGAACCCTAATTCTAAAATTAACCATAAAACCTAAATTAAAACCCTAAATTGATCTATAATTACAAATTATAAAAAAAAAATTAATACATAAAAATAATATCAAAAAATGAAAAAAAAATAAAAACTTACATTGGGGCTGTGGACGGGCGGGCCGGGTGCGACGGCTGGGGCTGGGCGGACGGCTGGGGCTGGGCGGCGAGCGGATGGGCTGGGGCTGGGCGACGAGCGGCTGTGGCGGCGACTGGACACGTCGGCGGCGGCTGGACGCGGTGGCGGGCGGATCTTCTTTCTCTTTCTCTCTTCTTCTTCTTCTGCTGCGACGGGCGGCTGGGCTGGACCGGAGCGGAGTGGCGCGGCACGGCGACAGACGGCTGGGCTGGACCGGAGCTGGGAGCGGCGTTTTTCGGCGGAGAGGAAAGAAGGAAAGAAGAGAAGGAGAGAAAGTGAGGCGGGGGAAGGGGCTGGGCCGAATTTTAGGTTAAAATCCTGACGGCCATAGGCCGCCAGGAACGCTGGCGGCTAAGCCGTCAGCATATATATATATATATATATATATATATATATATATAATATATATATATATATATATATATATATATATATATATATATATATATATATATATATATATATATTTATTAAAAATATATGCTGACGGGTTGACCGTCAGGATCCTGATGGCCATGACCGTCAGCGTATATATTATTATTATTTTCAATTAAAAATTATATCCTGACGGTCAGAACCGTCAGAATCCTGACGGCCATGGCCGTCAGCGACGCCAAAATGATATACTGACGGGGAATGCCCGTCAGTATAATAAAGCGGGATAAACTCCCGCTTATTCGCTGACAGTTTACTGGCGGCCTCTTTTGCTGGAGGCCATGGCCGTCAGCAAAGCCGCCAGCATTGTTTTCCTCCAGTAAGTCCGCCAGCATTGCTGGCGGCTTTTTGGCCGTCAGCATGTCCGTCAGTATCGCCGGTTTCTTTTGTAGTGGTGTGTTATATCATCTAATGTTGTTCAAAAATTATGTTTCGATTCTAAACCCCATCCATATCCTTATATGCTAGCTAGGATTCAATGTTGCAACTCTATCACAGTCTATCATCGTGTTCTTGTTCATTTTTCTATTGGTGCCACATATAATGATTTCGTTTGGTGTGACATTTCTATTGATGTTATCATATTTTATTGGGCAGAAAGTAGCATTTTAACCACGCCGTGATTCACGATGGATGCCTAAAAATATAAAATTATTTTCGGGGAGACTTAAGAATTATGTTGCATAGCCATCAGGTCTTGTTCTTTTCTTGCCGGGTACTAACTTCTCCTTGGAGCTGCAAGAATTGCTTTTCACATTTCTGTTTATTGACATTGCATCTGTAGGTTCCAAAATACATGTTTACGTATTGGACAAAATTTATTTTCTTTAAAGTATTATTTTGTCTAAATTATTATTTTGACTTTCTTGCCAAGATTTAGTTTTATAGAAAAGATTTGATATTTATAATCTTTTTGAATTATCATATATTATTAAGTATTATATTAATTTGTAATTCTCTTTTTTTCTATTATTTGATTCGTATATGGCTAGTTATGTAGGACTCTAAGACTTGATTGTGTTTCCTTACTAATACTATTTACTTGAAAAATATTATATATATCTCTTTTCCTTATTTTGTAGGCCTCTTTTATAAGTAAGGTATGCCTAGATATAGTTAAGGATTTCTCAAAACCTTCTCTTGAATTTAGAGAGAAAAATTGAAGCAAAGTTGAGAGCATTTTTATTGAAACTGCAGATTTTCTGAATTGGCGAATGTGACTACTAATACTTTTGGCATATGAGATCACGTCCTTCAGTTTGATTCGTCCATTATTTTTTAGTTTTGGTTAACATCCACTCTTGTGATTGTGAATCTTAGTTTTGGAAGAGTCTAACTGATTTAAATTACATCTACTCTTTAAGAGTTTTTAGTTATCTTTACTCAGTAGATTATGAATCTTTGTAATCATTAAAGTGCAAGTCCTAATTAGTAAAGATTTTTGCCCTGTTGCCTCGACTATAAGAATAAATATTATTCTTATAGCCAAATTTTAATACATTATTTTTTTTAAAAAAATTCACTACTTATTTACAATCTTCACAACACACATGTTTTATTATTTAAAAGATGTGTTATTGAGGTCTGCAATTCTTTTAATTGGCATTAGAGTCGATTTCACTTAGTGTCAATTCTCTTTTATAAACTTATGAATTCACAGTCGGGTGGGTACGATATTTGTCTTCATCCTTTATGGATCTAATTATGCTACGTGGAAAGTCAAGATGCGTGTCTACATTAAGTCGATTGATGAACAAGTATGATGCATGAATTTTAACAAGTGGACACCTCCTCAGTTTGTTGATGTCGATGGTCAGTTTAAGCCTCAAGATGAGATGCTTTGGACAACAAATAATCGTCTTGATAGTAGTATGAATTCTAAAGCTCTTTTTACAATCTTTTTGTGAAATAGATTCGAACATGCTTCATATTTTCAGGTTTTGGTACTTCTAAAGAAGAATGGATGACCTACAACTTTATTGTAAGGGGCCTGTGAGTGTTAGGTTGACAAGGCTTCGTATGATCACTACTAGGTTTGAGTATGTACGTGTGGAAGAGGATGATACTATCTCTGCATATAATGCAAAATTACATGAAATCGCAGATGATTCACAATTCCATAGTGAACCAATCAAAAATATTAGGTTGGTTAGCAAGATGTTAAACTCTCTTTCCATTCGTTTTGACATCAAAGTCTCTTCGATTGAGAAAGTTCGTAATCAATCAACACTTAGCCTTGCTGAACTCCTTAAAATCCTTCAATTCTTTGAGTTGAACTTTCTAAATCGATCTTCTCAAAATAAAGAGAGGAATGTTTATTTTTAAGCATTCCTTATCAGTCTAGCCATGCTATATATAATGAGATGGTTGGGATCTTTGTTGATCTTGACAAGTCTGTCTTAGGTGATGAAGATACTGCTCTTTTTACAATACGCTTTGATAATTTTGTCAAATCTCATCATCAAAGTTATATCATAAACCCGCATCAGAATATACTCAAAAAGTACCACCTTAGAAAAATCAAGAGAGACCTAGTTCCTTGATGAAAATTTTGATCTTAATACTCTTTAATCAATAAGTGTCGTGCATGTTATGGTTTTGGTCACTTTGCTAACAAATGTGCTAACATGTTAACTGGTAATAAATTTAATGATATGTTGAGTGAAGATGAGTTTAAATTTGAATTTGAACCAGAACTAAGGATCATTCCTTCCTTGCTGTACTGGAGAAAGAATCTTCAATGTGAGTCAGCATGTGATGAGGAATGTTATTACATCTCTAGTCACATCCGCAGCCACATATAGTTCTGATTTCTCTAATCACTCATTTTGTGTCTTAATGTTATTGAAAAGTCTAACTCAGACTTTCAGGAGCATGTTAATGGTAACTTTTTTGCTATCGAACTCGTAGATGCCTATGAGGAGCTTCTAAATGAATGAGAAGAGAAAAAGGAAAGGATTGACGTTTACCAAAATGCATAAATTTATACTTTTGGAGATTTTGAACAGAAAACTACCATTGCACATCTAGAAGCTGCTCTCACCAAAATTGAGACTAAATATTAAAGGATGATAGATTGCTCGATACCTTAGATCTTTTGAATAAGGGTAGATCTAATCTTGATGAGGTCTTTTCGATTGGAAATAAACAAAACAAGAATGTCCTTTGTTTTGAAAAAAAAGTTTTATTAAAAGATGTGTTGATTCCCCGATCCCACGTAAAAAAAAGTGTTCTTTTATATGAGAAAAAACCCAAAACTAAGGAGACGTCAATTTATTTATCATTACTACACATTAGGCCATAATGTCATAACTTCAAATCTAATCGTGCAAAAAAAATCTTTGAAAAACAAATGCCATCAGTCATGCCACCGACTCCATCACACATCTCTGGGTGCATGTAGTTTATTTGGATTAAAAAAATCAGATGTCAATTGTAATATTGTCTCTTCTGCTGTGAAACAAAACCTTCCAATATTTTTGTACCTTGACAATGCTCTGACTACATGACTGAAGAAAAAGGTAATTTACAAGATTTCAAAACCGTTGATGGAGGATTGGTTTCTTTTGGTGATGGAGCTCATGGTAAGATTATAATTCCTGGTACTCTTAACCCCTACGAGGTATCTGGACTTATGAATGTTCTTCTTATTAATGGTCTTAAGGTGAGTCTCTTAAGCGTTAGTCAAGTTTGTGATAATAGCTTAATTGTATAATTCGATATGGAGACTTGGGATATGGTTAATACATATAATGTTTGTGTTCTTACAGGGATTAGATCTGTTGATAATTGTTAAAAATTTATTGGTAGATAAAATTATCATTATACCTTTATTATCATTATCACAGATGCGTCCGTAGACATGATTTCCTTTGAGGCAACATCCATTACGACACTCAGACAAGCTGAAATTGAAATGGTAAGTTTGGATTTTGTGCCTGAACAGTGTCTTATGGTAAGAACTAATCACTATGTGTCCTCTATAGAACTTATGATTTTAATGAAGCTGTAATATATGAGTTTTAGCATATGGCCATGCAAATTACACTTGATCAATCAGCATACCCAGTGTCAGCTTTAATACTTAAAATCGAGCCCCGTTTTCGCTGAAACTCCACTTGTAGACCCATTCTTGATTATGTCCAAACCAAAAATCTTCAAAATACCTAAAATAAACATAAAATTAATTAATTATAATTAAAATATGATAAAATAATTTGAAGATCAGGAAATACAAAAATATGCTCAATCTATCCAACTTACACCAAAAACAATAACAAATACGAACTAAAATACTAACTAAAATCAAGATGAATTAGTGCTAATCATTGACAAAACTCTTTTTATTCAAAACTTTGAAAATGACATTCTTACTGCTCAAATTTATGTGGACTTTATAATTTTTGGAACTTCTTCTGAAAAACAAATGAATTCTTTTTAGATTCCTTGGCTTCCACATTTGAAATAAGCATGGTTGGTGAGTTAAGTTATTTTTTGGGTTTATAAATAAAGCAGATGCATGATGTATTTTTATCTCTCAAAGCATGTATGCTCATAACTTGATAAAACTCTTTAACTTAGAGAATGCATCTCACATGATAACTTCTACTGGTACAAGCTAGAAGTTATCTAATGACGATGAGGTTGAAGGTGCAGACCATATATTGTATAAAAACATGATATGAAGTTTTTGTATTTGACTGCTAATCATCCTATTATTATGTACAATATTTGCGTGTGTGCTCGTTACCAAGATAATTCTAAGATCACTCATTTAAGTCCTACTAAATGTATTCGGTACATAAACTGATTTAGGAGTTTTTCATATGAAAGACACGAATGTTGTTCTTGTTGGTTTTAGTGATTTTGAGAGGGCAGGTGATGCTACTAATAAAAAGAGTTCAAAGGGTGCATGTTTTTATCTTGGAAATAAGTTAGTCTATTGGCTTAGTCCTACACAAAATTGCGTGTCCCCGTCAACAACTAAGTCTAACTATGTAGTTGTAGGAAGTTGTTGTTCCCAATTATTATGAATGAACCAAATGATTGAGGACTAATGTTTACATAGTGACACTCTTACTGTCTTATGTGATCATTCTAGTGCGATTGACATTTGTAGGAATCCAGTTCAGCATTCTCATACAAAATACATCGATATTCAGCATCACTTTATATGAGATTTGGTTTAGAAAAGTGTTGTTCGTATGGAGTATATCAACATCGAAGATCAGCTTGTAAATAATTTTACCAAGCAATTAGATTATGAGAGATTTTTATCTTTAAGAAGATCTCTCAATATGTGCTCTAGTTGAATGTGAGTCAGCATGTCATGACATTTGCCCTCACATCTATTGTGACACTTTATATATTTTTTTTATTATGTTTATTTAAGTTGTTAGACATACCTTGCATTGAGTGTCAGTTGTTTTGGTTCTTTTAGAAAGTGTTTTTGTTATAAGGGTTGAAAGTTGCGAAAATTATTGCAGAAACGTGCATTTCTCCTGGATTGCGCAAAATAAATATCTTGTCTAAAGTAGAAAGTACTAAGCCATCCTAAAAGGGGTAAAGTTTTTGCTATTTTATTTCAATGATCAATACAATCTAAAGAAATATTTAGTTGCTACATATGGAGGAGATACTACTACTTTAGGACAAAAAATACCAAATCCGCTTAGCAACTTAAGATATTATATCATTATATGGGTTAATAATTTACAATACATTAACTTTGTGGACGGATAACATCTAGAATGCCTTCACACCAGGGACCGCATCTGCAGCAGCTGTATATCTATTTTATTTTTATTTTTACGTGAAAGTTTCCTTTACATATTTTAGACATAATTCTCACAGGACATGCATCACTTGGTAATAGTTGGCTTCTTGTTGATTTTGTATGCACACTTTGAGGATGTAATTTTCTCCTTCATTTGGAAGAATTGGTGGTGTTAAATTTTTGTGTAGGTTTATACACGGGAGTGCTAATTTGGACATAGGGACTTGTCTCAATTGAGGTTTTTCGTGCACTATAGTAATATGGGTTTAAGGTAGGCTATTATTTCTTAATAAAATTGTGTTCCCATATTTAATAGGTTTTAACCTAGATTGTGTTGCCATTCTAGACTCATTTCATAATTAGATCTTTTGTAGGTTTATATCTTTAGAACTTTTGGACTTCTTGTGCTTTATATATATATATATATATATATATATATATATATATATATATATATATATATATATTGCGTCCCTTTTCCTTACACCACATGCATACATCAATATTTTAAACTTTGGGTGTAATTGTGCTCTCTTCTCTCTCCTACTTTTTGTTGGTGTGGACTTTGATTTAACCATTTTCTTGTAACTATAGATAAACTTTTCTTTGGTGTTAAATAACTTTTCACAAGTCCAAGAAAGAGCCCCTCATCTTCTACCATCGTCGTCGACCTACACAACACTGCCACCGCGCCTAAAACCTCATTAATCTCTGTACCATCTTCCATGGTTGATTCATCCGTCACCGGTTCTATTGTAAGAGATGTGCCAGTTGATGTAAAAGCATCTGAGGTATCATCTTAACCCAGAATACCATTGCCCTCTGTTCTTGTTTATTCACCATCCTCGGCTACTCAATCACCTCCGCCTATTGCTGATATTTCTACTAAGAAACTCTCAACACCTCTGAAGTCTCCAACCCATTCATTGATACATGACACGGCCACTTCCATGTTCTAGTTATTGAATTCACTAGTCTTTGTGTAGCTCTTTTCCCTAGGGATAAATAAAATAATATCGATGTCAAAAATCCTCCCAATTTCGAGTTCATTTGCAAATCTCTTAATCCAAACTATACATCATCCTCACGTAAGTCTAAATGTCTTCGAAGCTAAGGACCTAAAGGTTTTGAGTTCCTCAACTCTGATTTTAGCATCTCTTAGAAGAGAATGTATGGATCCAAGAAGTCGAAGAAAGAAATCTGGTAGGGTTTCAAAGAAAGGGGGAGATGATGCCGCTAATGTGATTGCAGATGTTGCTCACATCTCAGTCGATTCCGACTCATCAAATGTTGCTATTCCAGCTGCTGACGTTCTTGCTCCTGCACCCACTATGCCTGTAGAGGTTTCTGAAGTGTTTGATTCGGAGGCCTCATCGGTCTTTGTGGATCGACACATTCATTCCTCCTCTGCGCCTATTGAAGATTTCCTATGATGATGATTTGGAACCTTCCATCCATGCTCTCTTACATCTTTGTAAGGGCAAGGGCATTATTACTGATCCTTCTAGCCCTCAGCATATCCCTATTCCCGATATCCCTAGTGATGAGAATCTTTCATCCGAGGATGATTCTAACTCTCACACGTCTATGAATGACATCATAGATGGCTTTACAAGTGATGCAGATCAATGTACTCTTATTTTTGGGGATGCTACTGAAGATGCGACTATAGATGCTGCTGGCAATGCGCCTGATAATGTTATGACATCTGCACCCACATCCGGTTCTGACAACGGTTTCAACAACTCTTTCTTCTAAACTATCTACACCAAGGCTGCTTATGATTGGTACAAGGTGTTTTCCAGTCACTCGTTGATCAAGGAATGACATCACCACTTGTCTACGTTTCTCTGGTACAACTTGAACAAGTTTTTTGAGCTTCAAAACCTTATGCACAAGATCAATGGTGTGTTGTCTTTAAGCAATTGGTGGTGTACAAATTCTACTCCAACATGAGCCATAAGGTATGTGACCTAACTCTCCTAAGTAATGTCAAGTATTTGTCTGTGGTTCAATCTATAACTTTACTCCATTTATTAATGCACTTTTTGATATTCCTGACTGCATCAAAGAACTTATGCTATCCGACTTTATAAAGATGGATAGGTTTTTAATGAGTGACTTACACACCAAGTGGTCTACTCAATTAAAGTATTCTCATTTGTCTACAATCTTTGGGTTCTTGTACAAGGTTTGTTGTAGCAATTGGGCTCCAATGATAAGCAATTCGAGGGTGACCGAACTTCATTCTCGTATTTTCTATCAACTTAGGACCATGATACCTTTAAACTTTGGCACTCACACCTTTAATGTAGTGATGTTCTTTCCCCTGACTTCTTCAAAGAAGTGGGCCTTGACACTCCCTAGTCTCAAATTTCAGGTACTCGTGTCTCAGCGTCACCCCTCGCATTCCTCCTATGGGAAGTCTGGATTTTTTCATTATCCTTGCTCCTCTTTTGAATCCCAATAATCACCTTGTGAATATTCTAGTGGTTTACATTGATGATGAGGATGATTCTTCTCCATCTGTCCCTGATGCCCATGGTCCTAATTCTGATGTTTCTATGAATACCGCTTTGAATGCTGTACCAGATGCTGATCACATCTCTGCTGGCATTTTTGATTGTCTGGTTCCTGCCTCTAACATGATTGTTATCTTGTATCGCTCATTTTTTCAAGAGTAAGTGCAATATGCTGCCTCTTTTATTGCACATTTTACTGCTCTCCGCTCTTATTATCTAGTCCTACTTCGTGTTCCTGATCTTTTTGGCCAAAAATGGGGAGTAGTTGGTGCACAAGATCAAGGTGGTGATTCTCCTAGTCAATATGTTCAAGATCAGAGGGATTCGATGCTTCTGTGAATGTTGTTGCTTATGCGACCATCGATGTTGTTCATATTATTACATCGCACTCAGGGGGAGTTGGTCTTTCTTGGACTCATTTGCGTACATGGCTTCGTGACGAAGATGATGATGAGATAGATTTTGATTTTGAAGTTGTTACTTATTCAAATAAATTGATCCTACTTCATATTTCGATGATCTCTTTCCTTAGAGTTTTTTTTATGGCTTTTTGATTAAAAATACAATGATTATGATGTTTTGATTATTTCATATTATCTATATTACTTTTGGATGCATAGGAATTTTGTCTTAATTACTTATGGTTATTTTTCGTTTATTTTCGCAAATGTTGTCCCGTATGTCATTGCATTCTGCATAATCGTTTAATTTTTTATTGCACCAATTTAGGGGAAGAGTTTGGTTATTATACAAATTTCGAACTTGGTATTTTCATCATAAGATTTTTACCAAGAAAGACAAAAAGGTAGAGATTGTTGAGTCCAAAATATGTGTTTACATATTGGATGAGATTTATTTCCTTTAAGTATTATTTGTCTAAATTATTATTTTAACTTTCTTGCCAAGATTTAATTATTTAGGAAAGATTTGATATTTATCATCTTTGGTAATTATCATGTATATTATTTAGTATTAGATTAGGTTGTAATTCTCTTTCCCTATTATAAGATTCGTATATGGCTAGTAAATATTATTTAGGACTCTAAGATTTGATCTTGCGTATTTACTAATAATATTTACTTGCAACATATTATGTATATCTCATTTCTTTATTTTGTAGGTCTTTTTTACAAGTAAGGTGTGTCAATATAAAACTGATTTATTGCTCACAACCTTCTCACGAATTTAGAGAGAAAAATCAAAGCAAAAGAAGTTGAGAGCATTCAAGCTTGTTTCAGCCCAAAAAATAACCAGCGTTTAGAACGCCTGGAACCTTGAACACCCGCCTGATCTGCACCACAAACACAAGTTAGAAAGGACCACCGGTGGTTTTCCGGTGGAAACCTCTCCGATGCTTAAGTCAGTAAGCGTTTGAGGTGTTTTCCAGGAAAAGAAGAAGGAATGCACAAAAGAATGACATACCTCTCTCAGCCTTGAGGCTGAGATATTTATAGTTTTTTTCCTGTGGGGACCCCAGCCGGTATCCTAGGGGGCACATGCCGCAAATCAAGGGCCGTTGCATAACCATTTCTGACAAGTGGTCCCACTCTCTCCCTGGAGAGTCAGAGAGTCAGATCTTTTGTAGTACAGTTCTTTCTTTTTATTCAAGCGTGAAACATCGATCCTGTTCTATCTGCACCTCTGCCAGCGTATTACTCATACTACCTAGAGATGAGCCAGACCTGTCCCAGACTAATTTGCTGAGGATTGCCCTGTGAGGAATTTCTCCCTGATGCCTATCTAAATCCCCAAGAGGTAGGGTCAGGTCTTTCTTAAAGAGGACCCGACTAAAAAGTCGTCGATTCCCTCAATCCAGACCTAGTCGTACTCCCCAAACGTTCTCCTCAACGAAGCTAAATCAAGTCATCCCTGTCCTGGTCTTACCATTAAGGCCACATCAAAGCTACATATTTCTGAATTTTTGGATGCAACTACTAATGCATTCGGTATCCACGATCACATCCTGCATTTTGAGTTGTTTTCTTCCATTGTGTTTCAGTTTTCGTTAAAATCGAATCTCATGATTGTGAACATTAGTTTTTGGAAGAGCCTTACTAATTTAGATCATATGTACTCTTTAATGGTTTTTAGTTATATATCTTTGCTTAGTAAATTACGCCTCTTTGTTGTAATAAAAATGCAAAATTTAATTACTAAAAAGAATTTTCTGAAAAGGTCAGAGCGATCATAGAAATGCAAGCGCCCAGAAACGTGAAAGAAATGCAATGCTTGGCAGGACGGATCAATGCCCTAAGTCGGTTCGTATCTGGATCTGCAGAGAAGAGCTTGCCATTCTTCCAGGCCTTGCGGAAGAAAGCAAAATTTCAATGGAGCGACGAGTGTGAAGAGTCATTTAGATTGTTGAAGGAGCACTTGGCTGGCATGACCTTGCTCACGAAACCCGTTCAAGGAGAGCCCCTAATCTTGTATTTATCCGTGGGACAGCAGGCGGTCAGCTCTGTCTTGATCAGGGAGGAAGGTAAAATACAGAGATCGGTCTACTTTTGGAGCAAGGTCTTGCATGCGACAGAGGTCAGATATGTGGAGGTAGAGAGGGCGATGCTAGCTTTGGTTAGAACTGCTCGCAAGCTGCGGCCGTACTTTCTTTCTCATAGCATAATTGTGTGAACTAACCTTCCGTTGAAAGCCATAATGGACAAACCAGAAGCATCTGGAAGGCTGGTCAAATGGATAATAGAGCTCAGCGAATTCGATGTTACATTCGAGGCCAGAACAGCAATCAAGGCTCAGCCCTTGGCTGATTTTATGCAAGAAATGACTGGCTCTCCTGGTGAGCTAAAGGAATGGACAATTTTCATGGATGGCTCTGTTTGTAACCAGGGCTGTGGGGCTGGAATCGTCTTGATAGACCCAGCAGGTGTGTCCACTGAGTTTGATGTACGCTTGAATCATGCATTTTCCAAAAATGCCACTGAGTACGAGGCCCTCTTAAGAGGAATCCAAATGGCAAAAGACCTGGGCGCAGAGCAGGTGTGTGCTAAGGTGGATTCCCAGTTGGTTTGCAAGCAAATGAGTGGTGATTTTGAAACCAGTGAAGAGAACATGCAGAAATATCTGGCTAAGTTCAAAGAACTGGTTAGGGATATGAAGGGCTGCACGGTACTTCAGATTTCTCGGGAGGAGAATGATAGAGCTAATTATTTAGCGAGGATAGCTATCTCGGCCGCAGACTGTAAGGAAAGTACAATAACGTTGCTGAGAGCAGATGCAGAGTTTGGCGCAGAGCAGATCTGTTCGGTAAATGAAATTGACAATTGGCGCTCTCCTATCATGGCTTATTTAGGAAACGGAGAACTGCCGGAAGATAAAAGAGAAAGAGCTAAGGTGAAGGTCAGATCTGCTCATTTTTGCTTGGTTAGAGGGGCTCTATTTCGGCGTGGATTTGGAAGACCTTTGTTACGTTGCCTGAGCTTGGAGGAAGGCGCCCATGTCCTCAGAGAAATCCACGAAGGCTGTTGTGGCAATCACATGGGGGCCAGGGCTCTAGCTAGCAAAGTATTGAGAGCTGGTTACTTTTGGCCTTCGTTGAGAAGAGAAGCCGAGGTTTTCGTAAAAAAGTGTGAAAAATGTCAGAAGATGGCCCCTCTGATTCACCAGCCAGCGGAAGAACTGTTGACAATGAGCTCCCCTTACCCTTTCGCGAAATGGGGGATTGACCTGGTTGGTCCGTTCCCGATGGCCCCAGCCCAAAAAAGATTTTTAATTGTAGCCATAGACTATTTTAGCAAGTGGGTCGAGGCGGAAGCTCTGGCAAAGATAACGGAAGAGGCGGTGATGGGGTTCATCTGGAAGAATATTGTCTGTCGCTTTGGCATGCCAAGGGTTATGATATCAGACAATGTGAAATGTTGTTGATTTTCAGCCCAAAAAATGACCAGCGTTGAGAACGCCTGGAGCCTTGAACACCCACCTGATCTGCACCGCAAACACAAGTTAGAAAGGACCACCGGTGGTTTTTCGGTGGAAACCTCTCCGATGCTTAAGTCAGTAAGCGTTTGAGGTGTTTTCCAGGAAAAGAAGAAGGAATGCACAAAAGAATGACATACCTCTCTCAGCCTTGGGGTTGAGATATTTATAGTTTTTTCCTGTGGGGACTCCAGCCGGGATCCTAGGGGGCACATGCCGCAAATCAAAGGCCGTTGCGTAACCATTTCTGACAAGTGGTCCCACTTGTCTCTCCCTGAAGAGTCAGAGAGTCAGATCTTTCGTAGTACAGTTCTTTCTTTTTATTCAAGCCTAAAACATCGATCCTGTTCTATCTGCACCTCTACCAGCGTATTACTCATACTACCTAGAGATGAGCCAGACCTGTCCCAGACTGATTTGCTGAGGATTGCCCTGTGAGTGATTTCTCCCTGATGCCTATCAAAATCCCCAAGAGGTAGGATCAGGTCTTTCTTAAAGAGGACCCGACTAAAAAGTCGCCGATTCCCTCAATCCAGACCTAGTCGTACTCCCCAGTCGTTCTCCTCAACGACGCTAAATCAAGTCATCCCTGTCCGGGTCTTACCATTAAGGCCACATCAAAGCTACATATTTCTGAATTTGTGGATGCAACTGCTAATGCATTTGGTATCCACGATCACATCCTGCATTTTGAGTTGTTTTCTTCCATTGTGTTTCAGTTTTCGTTAAAATCGAATCTCATGATTGTGAACTTTAGTTTTTGGAAGAGCCTTACTAATTTAGATCATATGTACTCTTTAATGGTTTTTAGTTATATATCTTTGCGTAGTAAATTAAGCCTCTTTGTTGTAATTAAAATGCAAGATTTAATTACTAAAAAGAATTTTCTTGTTGGCTCGAGTATAAGAATAAATATTAGTCTTATAGCTAAAGTTTTATTACATTGTTTCGCTTCTTATTTACACTTTTTACAATACACACGTGTTTTTCTATTTAAAAATTGTGAATTCGAGGTCTGCAATTCTTTTAGCATCGACCACTATGTCGTGTAACTTGATTTCTTTGTCGTCCCTCGACTGCGTTGATCATAAGATGATGAATAATACTCACTCACTCCGAGAGACCGACATGCAGTTCATCCTATATTGAAATCTGCTGCTAAGTCTATTGTTGATATTCATAATCAGCGTCGTCCTATGGGGTTCGATGCTATGACGTTTGATGTGGGAGATTTCGTTTGGGCCGTCCTCATTGAGGATCATTAACCAACTCGTGAATTTAATACGCAAGTGGCCTATACAAATGGTTTGGTGGAAGTTATTAGAAAACTTACCTTGCATACTTGTTGACTCAAGTTTCCAGTCACACTATAACATGCGGTCTGATGTATTTCATGTCACTCATTTGTTGTCTTATGCATGGGATCTTTCATTTGGCGACGAGGCTACAGATTCAAGGGCGATTCGTCTTCACGATAGGGAGAATGATGGCGACGAGGCTTCAATTGTATTTATGGATAAATACAATCCATTGTTGAGCCCGAAGCCGAAGTTGTTTGTTTCGACTTAATTGTTATATTCGTTGTCAATTAATAATTGTTTCAGAGGCTCATATTCTTTACTTATTTAGTTGAGTTTAATTATTCACTAAGCAGTAGGATTTTTTCTAGTAATTAAGAAATTGGGCACCACTTTTGTCAGGCCGGACTAACGGATCATTCGTTAGACCAAAATCTTATATCAATACATTATAGTACAAAAGTCAATACATTATAGTGAAAAACCAATACATCATAGTACCAATATATCATAGTATAAAAAGCAATACATCATAGCACGAGTCAGAAATTTACGAAAAAATTAATACTTTCGAGTACAAAAAGCAAATATATCATAGTACAAAAACCAACACATTATAGTATCGGATCAGATGACCTAACGGGTCATGATCCGTCAATTTGGCCTAACAAGTGTTTGCCTAAGAAATTTCATTTCTTAAGTAGTGGTTATTTTTTAATTAAGAAATAAAATAAAAAGTTTCCTCTCAAAATTTATGTATTATTACGTTTTTGCTATGTTAATCTATATATATATATATAAAGGCTAGTATTTCTAAAAATATTTCTAAAAAAATTCCCGCTCATTTTTATTTACTATATGTAGTATACATATTTATTATATTTATATAATTATTTATTTCAATATTCTTTTGGAGATTATGATTTGTGTAAAGAAGATATTATATATATATAAGAATTATGTATAATAATAATTAAAATCTAATAAAAATAAAGGTAATATAAATTTTTTTGAAAAAGTATAAAATATAAAAGGTTATTTAAATTAAATATACAAATATATGTAAATAATTAGTTAATAAATTTGAAAAACCCAAAAAAGCAAAAGTAAAACATATATACTTTTTCAAATGCTTTAAATAAAATTAAAAATATTAATAAAATTATATGGATAAAAATATAAGAACTTCTATAAATATTTATTTAATGAACATGAAACAAAACCGAAATACAACAATCAAATAAAATCAAAGAGAAAATTCATAAAATAAGTTAAACTAACTCAAAAAAACTCATAATTAGATTCTATAAAATTATTAAATAAATATAAAAATAAAAAAGAGAATCGATAAAAATAAAAATAAAATAAAAAATAATAATAGCAACTACAAAAATATTATGTGTGTGTGTATATATATAAGAAATCAGGAAAATAAAATATAAATATATAATATATATAATATATAAATAAATCTAAATAATTAGTTTATAGATCTCCAAAACCCGAAAAGGTAAATCAAAATATAAATATGTCAAATGATATCAAATAAATTTATTTTCATTATTAATAAAATATAATAACTTATAATTAAATTACAAATAGTTTTTTAATAAATATAAAAAATAGAAAACAAAATAATAAGTTGCTAATATTATAAAATTAAATATTAATTCATAGCTACAAGAAAAGTACCATTAAATTATAGAAAATTATTAACTAAATATAAAATAAAAGAATTTGCAAGAAATATAATATAATATAAACAAAATTGGGAAAAAAATTAAAATGAATAACAAAAATATAAAAATTTATAATTTGATTTTAAAAATTTATTTAATAATTCTGTTAACTAACAACAAAAAGATAGTATGAGTACAACTACAAAATTGATGCAACGAAGACAAAAAAAAAATTATAATAAGTAACAAGAACTTGTCTTTTCTTCCACAATTTTATTTGTTGACCAGATTAGGTGATACGAGTACAAACCTAATAGCGTCATATTTTTAATTTTCTATATGTGAATCAAGTAAACCTCGGATGACCCAAACTTTGACCCTAGCGTGTCACAAACTTGACAATGACACTTTTTTTCCTAAAAAAAAAAAATTAAAGAATTATATTATGAAAATAAGTGAAATATAAATAACTTTATACAATTATTTGATTAAATTTTGAATCAAAATTATATGTGGGCAGAACAAAAAATAATTATATAATCGCATAATATAAAGAATTCAATACATTATTTTAAAATTCTTAACTAAATAGTTATTGATGAACGTTTGGATATTATAATAATTTGTGACTAATTACAATGACTTTAATTATTTAACGTTAGAAATCCACACATAAATTATTTATTACTCTTGGTTATATAATTACTTTCGTATAAACTYAAATKTATATATAAATTTTAATTTATTATCGGGTTCATCAATTGAGTCGATGACTTGGTGGTTAATTACTCAGTGGCTATCTCGAGTCAATTATCGGGCTGATTTGAAAAAAAAATAACTATAGTAAAATAGAATACAAAGACCCTCAATTAGAATTTTAATACGATACCTCGTTTATTTGGGGGTTTTTTTTTATTTTTGTAGTATTTTTTATATTTTTACAATATTTATATATTTTTTCTAGATTTTGGAGATAATATTTTATATGTAACATTAATTAAGTATATTGCTTTCTGTTATAAAATATTTTAAGGCTTATCTTAGTATATTTTATAACTTCTTGATCTTTGTTATTATTTTATTATCAACTTTCAATAGATAAAAAAAAATTAATTAAAATTAAATTTTATATATTTATTTAAATTTACTTTATCACTATCGCCAATTTATTCTTTCAATGTCTTTAAAATAAATATTTAGAAATTAATGATAATCTTATTATATTTTTTGTCTGATTTCAAAATAATTTTATATTTATATTATTTTATTATATTATAATATTTAGATTTATATTTTATTTTATTTTAGAAATTATTAAGAATCATTTATAATTAAAACATATATATGTTATATTTATTTAACTAAATTTAAAATTTTTTGATTATTTTATTATTTATAGCATTTTAAGTGTATTTTGTTACTTTTAGGATTTAGTAAATGGTTATTCAGGATTTAGATAATTTTCAATTTATTCTATAGAATTATTGTGAATTGAGATTTGTTTTATATTATTTAAACTATTAATATCTTCATATTATTGTTAAATCTTTGATAAGTATTTGTATATAAAATATATTTCTTATATATAATTAACATATTTCATATTATTTTATGATTTATTTTATTATTTTATAAATTCTTTTTGTTTTTTGTTATTATTAAATAATTATTTAGAATTCATAATATTTTAATTCAATTTTAAAATAGTTTAGGATTTATTTTATATTATTTATAAAATATATGATTTTAGTGATTTTTTAATTTTAATTTAATTAATATATATTTATAATCTAAATTTGATTTTTTGTATTTATTTAGTTAATTTTATATTTTTTTTTCAAACTTATATTATAGGTATTATATTTTTATTGGTTAAAGGTTTATTTAATAATTGTATAATTACGTTGATATAAATTATATCTAAAATAAAACGTACAACAAAGTACGACTAAGGTACAACTAGAGTATTCAGTTGTACTTAAGTTGTACTCAAACAGATTGTTGTGATTGAATTATGACATAATCTAATGATAAACTTCCGTGTCCACGTTGACAAACAAGTACAATAGATACCGATAATTAGAATAGCCTAAATTTATTATAAGATCTCCACTTTGTCTTTGATACAAAAACTAAACAAGGAGATGGATTCAATGATTTGTAATAAAAGTAACTAATAATATGATTGTTTCCCGACTAACTAAATGGGAGAGTTTGAAACTGTTGTCATGTGACTTAAACTATAATTGGTCGTATAATGTAATATGCAAAAAGTTATTTCATAATACATAAATGTAGAGTTATTTACCTTTAATTTATTTTAGGGCGCGGATATAGGCACCCCATCTATTAATGAGTTCACCTCACTAAGAAAAAATTAACAAAAATGCCAAAATTATACACACACACACACACACACACCAAATAAAATAAAATAATAATAATAATAATAAATACTACACCCCCAAACACATCATCTTCTTTAACCCTTCACCACCACTCCAACTCTACCATTATCATCGCCCATCACACCATCGCCGCCACCGTCCAACAGGAAGAAGATAATACGTGGTGGGTGGTGAAAGTAAGTGATGGATGTGAGCGACAAAGGGTAAGAAACAGATGCAAAATAGGGGTGTTCGTCACTGGTTTTTCGAGCATATGTCATGTGTTTGAACTTTTTGATCGAACAATACAACGTTGTTCGAAAAAAAGTTTGAACAAGCCTTAAAGGGGGCGTTCAGATCAGTTTTTCGAACATGTATTTTGTGTACGAATCAATTTTTCGCAGTTGTGTTCTGTGTTCGAATTGATTTCGTAAACCTATATTTTGTGTTCGAAAGTTTGGTTCGAACGACTTTTTTCATTGCATTTTTTTTCTTTTTCTTTCTTCAATGGCACGACGGCGGCAGCTTATTTCTGTGTGCATGTTTTGTTTATATTCTTCAATAGACGACGACCATGGCTGTGATGGGCGACGACTGGAATGGTGGTGGAGAGTTGAAGGAGATGAAGTATTTGGGGTGAAAGGTTTAAGGATAATATTGATATTTTTCTGATAACATTTTTAGTGGGGTGAACTAATAAATAAAAACAGGTGCATATATGAACTCTCTTTGTTTTAAATTTACTCGTGTTGACCAAATTGTGACTTGAGTATTTTAAATTATTATATTACATTAATAAATTAATAATATTACACTTATATCTAATAAATTTACACCATTCATTCAATTCGATTCGTGCATCGCACGGGTTAAGCACTAGTTGGTATCTAATATAACAATTGGTACCAAGTACGTCCATATCCTTGAATTTAGAGTATATATGAATTATATTCGGCACTCATCCACATAACAAGTGTATAAACACTAGGATAACCCGTTCACTGACCAGGGTGAGCACTGGGATTTCATATTAATTCATGGATTATCTCGTCAGAAGGGGGGTTGAATTTATTCAACTTTCTTTATTTATCCGAAAACAGTGAGCTATACCTATATTTGCTTGTCCCATGTTACTTTGCTCAATTGGAAGAGAATAAAGCTTCAAGGTTTATTGTTCTGTCGTTCTCGGAACTCAGAAACAAACAAAAACAGTATACAGTAAGAGGGCCCATTGGGCTCTGAATTGCATTTAATTTGAATACAATACATACCAAACTCCATACTCACACTCATCATGATTACCCAAAAATAAAATAAAATAAAAAATAAAGTCTCAGTGCGGTCATTTTCCATCAATTGCCACAAATTAAACTGTTTGCTAAGGCTCATTTCAAATGGAGGTGATGATTCACGTTAGTTTGGCATGGCGATTGAAAGGAGGGGAGTTCTTTTGAAAAGACAATTCTCGATCGAAACCCGACATCAACATAGCAAAGTGGCCAATCAAGCCAAAAATTGGAATCGGCAGGAGATAAGAGCACGTACATAACAGCAAGGAAGTGGAATCAATCTCGTTTGTTATAGGATTCTTTTGATCTGGTAAACCTAGAACCGATGATTTAGGTTGGCGAGTTGGTTTATGATACAAATTGCAACTATATAGTTGTGTTTTTATTTTATGACAAAAATGATTACCCTATTTCATTTTGTGACAAAAAAAAAAAATATATGTTGGGTGATCGTAAATTCCGTACGGTGGTGTATTATTTAAGAAAATATTATATCTTTTAAATATAAAAAAATCATACTTTTTAAATTAATTAGTTACGTTGCTTTCCAAAGTATTTCGTCAGTTTTCGTTGCATGGAAGTGACGGTCATACAACAACTTCTATGTGTGAACAGGATCAAGTAAAAATGAGTTTTGTGTGAGAAATGAGAATATTTTATAGCCACTAGATTTTGAGGATGATGATGTCATCATGACAACATATATGATAATGATGATGTCATATATTAGATTACTATTATTTTAATATTTAAAAAATATATTTTTTTAAATATATTTATTTAAGAAAATAAATTTATAAAATATATTTATTTTGAGAATTTTTTTTGTCATTTTCAATAAGGGTTTCGATACACTAATAAGTTATATTATACAACTTCTCATATACTATTGTACATATTCAGTAACATTATTGTCCATTTTCAGTGGTACTATAGTGCATATCTCGTGGAACTAAAGTTGCAAGAATAAGTGGTTAATACATAATTAATCATTGTATCTTCACATAATTTTGATATAAAAAGCATAAATATATGAAAATAATTTCACTATTGTACATGTTCACTTACACTACTTTACATGTTTGATATCGTAATAATCAGTAGTACTATTATGCATTTTTATTCGTAATATTGTGCGTTTTCCTCTAATGTGCATATTCAGTTGTTGATGATATAATACTCAATTTTATATTTAGTCGAATGGTAAAATTTCTCTTTGCCAAGGAGAAGATGCGGGTTCGATTCTTGCACAATAGCACTGAAGTTCATGTACAATAGTACATAAAAAGATGCACAATATAAATTATCAAAATTTCAATACGCAAAATATATATATATATATATATATATATATATATATATATATATATATATATATATATATACATATATTACTTGATGGTGCAACGTAAGAGGTGTTTGACTTACAATTGTCAAGTTGCGAGTTTAAATCCTGTTGCCCATGAAACTCTGCCACCCCTAAATTATTGAAGTAACTTATACTAAAACTTTTCATCATAAAAGACAATACAATGATATAAAAACCTAATATTATCATGTGCAAAATCGAATTCCTAATAGGAAAAGGCAAATACTTGTATGGGATCGATCTCATATTATGAGATCACTGTTTACCATGCCCAACTATTCTACCCAAAACCCACCTAGCTTGCCCCACAATACCAATAATTCAAATAAATAAAAGAAGAAAAATCATATCAAGTTATCCCCCCTCCCCTCTTTCACACACACAAAACAATTTTGGTCGGCAATAATTTCTCCGCTCTCTTCCCTCAACAGCGCTCTCTCTTTCTCTCTATGTCTTTTCAGCCATGGCCACAGTAGAATGAGGCAATAAGATTTAGCAAATATACAAATATGACTAAGGACAAAAGTTAGAGACATTCACTACAAAAAAACAGCAGTTTTCCGAGGGAAAAACCGAGGGAATTGTCTTCCCTTGGTATTTTCCGAGGGAAAAACCGAGGGACTATAAAATCCCTCGATTTTTTCCGAGGGAAAAATTTCCCTCGAAATTCCGGCGCCAATATTTGCCGCCATAATTACCGAAGGAGAAACCGAAGAATTTTCGAGGGAAAAAAGCCCTCGGAAAAACCAAGGGAAATAAATATCCCTCGGAATATTTTCTGAGGGAACAATAAACCCTCGGTTTATTTTTTTTTATTTTTAAAAAATTAATTAAAAACCGAGGGATATTTAATTCCCTCGGTTTTAAAACGAGGGAAATAGCAATCCCTCGATTTTTTTAAATATTAATTAAAAACTGAGGGAATATATATTCCCTCGGTATGAAACTGAGGGATTAGGGATTACCTCGAAAATTTCAATTTAAAAAAAATCAAAAAAATTGAAAAAAATAGAAAAATCATAAAAAGAAAACCAATCCTATCATCTTAGGCACGTGGGGTGGTTTGGACCCGATTTCGATCGATAATACCAACGAGTACGTTCGTATCCACACGTGTCGTGGAATTCGACCAACAACAAGATACGATCGATCAATGAACTCCTTCGGTTGGAAACGCGAAGCGACGAAGCGTCGTAATTTTGTCGAGGGGGCGAGGGGTGCGCCTCGGCGTCGTGGAACCACGGGGGTTGGTCTTCGATCGTTTAGGAAGCGTTTTCTATTTTTTTTCAATTTTAAATAAAAAAATAGAAAAAAACTCAAAAAAATAGAAAAATTAGTAAAAAATAGAAACGAATCCCATCATTTCACGACAGGGGCAGGGAGGGGTGCGCCTCGACATCGTGGAACCACGGGGTTCGGGCGTTGATCGTTTAGTAGACGTTTTCTATTTTTTTCGATTTTAAATAAAAAAATAGGAAAAAACTCAAAAAAAATAGAAAAATTAGTAAAAAAATAGAAACGAATCTCATCATTTCACGACCGGGCGGGGAGGGGTGATCCTCGGCGTCGTGGAACCAAGGGGTTCGGGCGTCGATCATTTAGTAAGCATTTTCTATTTTTTTTTTTGATTTTATATGAAAAATAGAGAAAAAACTCGAAAAACAGAAAAAAAAAAGTAAAAAATAGAAGAAAAAAAAAAGAAATTACGACCGGGGCGGGGAGGGGTGCGCCTCGGCACCCCGAAAACATATTCTATTTTTCTATTATTTTTTCTATTTTTTTCAGATTTTTTTAAATTTAAAAAATACCGAGGGAATCACTATTCCCTCGGTATGAAACCGAGGGATTAGGGATTCCCTCGTAAATTTCAATTTTAAAAAAATAGAAAAAAATAAAAAAACCATAAAAGCAAAACCAATCCTATCATCTTAGACTCGTGGGGTGGTTTTGACCCGATTTCGATCGAAAAATACCAACGAGCACTTGCGTATCCACACGTGTCGTGGGATTCGACCAACAACAAGATACGATCGATCGATGAACTCCTTCGGTTGGAAACGCGAAACGACGAAGCGTCGTGATTTTATCGAGGGGGCAAGGGGTGCGCCTCGGCGTCGTGGAACCACGGGGGTTGGCCGTCAATCGTTTAGGACGCGTTTTCTATTTCTTTTTTCGATTTTAAATAAAAAAAATAGGAAAAACTCGAAAAAATAGAAGAACTAGTAAAAAATAGAAACGAATCCCATTATTTTATGATCGGGGCGGGGAGGGGTGCGCCTCGGCGTCGTGGAACCACGGGGGTCGGCCGTCGATTGTTTAGGACGCGTTTTCTATTTTAAATAAAAAAAATAAGAAAAAACTCAAAAAAATAGAAAAATTAGTAAAAAAATATAAACGAATCTCATCATTTCACGATCAGGGCATGGAGGGGTGCGCCTCGGCATCGTGGAACCATGGGATTTGGGCGTCGATCGTTTAGTAGACGTTTTCTATTTTTTTTCGATTTTAGATGAAAAATGAAAAAAAAAACTCAAAAAATAGTAAAAAATAGAAAAAAACCCAAGAAATTAAGACCGGTGTTGGGAGGGGTAAGCCTCGGCTCCCCGGAAACAAATCCTATTTTATATTATTTTTTTCTATTTTTTTTAAATTTCTTTAAATTTAAAAAATACCGAGGGAATCACAATTCCCTCGGTATGAAACCAAGGGAATAAAGATTCCCTCGGTATGAAACAGAGGGATTAGGGATTCCCTCGAAAATTTCAATTTTAAAAAAAATTCAAAAAAATAAAAAAAAATAGAAAAATCGTAAAAACGAAACCAATATATCATCTTGGGCACGTGGGGTGGTTTGGACCCGATTTCGATCGAAAAATACCAACGAGCACGTGCGTATACACACGTGTCGTGGGATTCGACCAACAACAAGATACGATCGATCGATGAACTCTTTCGGTTGGAAACGCGAAGCGACGAAGCGTCGTTATTTTGCCGAGGGGGCGAGGGGTGCGCCTCGGCGTCGTGGAACCACGGGGGTTGGCCGTCGATCGTTTAGGACGCGTTTTCTTTTTTTTTTCGATTTTAAATAAAAAAAAGGAAAAACTTAAAAAAATAGAAAAATTAGTAAAAAATAGAAATGAATCCCATCATTTCACGACCGGGGAGAGGAGGGGTGCGCTTCGGCGTCCTGGAACCAAGGGGTTCGGGCGTCGATCGTTTAGTAGGCGTTTTCTATTTTTTTTCGATTTTAGATTAAAAATGAAAAAAAAAACTCGAAAAAATAGAAAAAATAGTAAAAAACTAGAAAGAAAAAAACCCAAGAAATCACGACCGGGGCTGGGAGGGGTGCGCCTCGGCTCCGAAAATAAATCCTATTTTTTTATTTTTTTTTTTATTTTTTTCCATTTTTTTTATTAATTCCCTCGATTTGAACCCGAGGGAACGTCTAATCCCTCAGTTTGAAACCAAGGGATTCAAATATCCCTCTGAAATTTCAATTTTAAAAAAATAGAAAACAACTGAGGGACTTTAATGTCCTCAGTTTTTCAAGGGACTCTAAACCCTCAGAAATTTTGACCTAATTAAACCAGCGGGCATGCCCGCTGGTATCTCACTCTGCGCAGCCCAGCAAGAAAAAGAAGAA
>BMAC01001085.1:68618-84779 GCA_014905375.1 Phtheirospermum japonicum
ATAATTAGGGTTCAATTTAGAAATAATTATACGATTAGGGTTCAATTTTGGGGGCAAATTATATTGTGATATATGCATGTATGCACCCATTATATTATATATATATTTTTCATGCATGGGAGGCCCTGGTGATCCGCTGGGGTTTAATTTTGTTTATATATATTGATTTGTACTTTTTTGTACGCATTTTTGTTACCTTTTTGTGTTGTGTTTTGCTTGCATTTATGGGTATTAAGAGTCGTTTTGGCCTATTTTGTTAGTTTTAGGTTTTATAGTGTTTTCTTTGTTTTTAGTAGTTTTTCTTATATTTTCTTAGGTTGCTTGTCTCGACTCCCAGAGAGGACTTATGCACGATCGCGTCGACACAAGCCCGGAGATAGGGGCGTTTCCTTTTCCCTTACACTTTTTACCGCTTTCTACCTTAATATGCAATGAGGACATTTCTAGGTTTTAAGTGTGGGGTGGTGGTTAGAGTTCGCCTTAGGCTTTTAAGATTGTTTGCATGCTTGCTCGTGCTAATTTGAGTAACGTGTGTGTTATTTTTACTTGGAACCTTGGCGAAGTGACGCGGTTTTGATGAATTGCGTAGGAGTTTAGATTTTCGATCGGATTTAGTGTACTTAGGTAATTTGACTCGTTGGGAACTTTGTTCGGCTTTAGCTTCGTGCTATCCTTGAGCTCATATAGAACTAGTCCCTCAATTAGACTCGTCGTCGAACACTCTCTATAGGATTTTGTATTGGATTTTGAAGTCGTCAATTGCTCCATGTGCTCGATCGAAAACATTGTAAGTTGCTAGTAGCAACGTACGATTGGAGTTGTTGATTTCTCTTTGTATATCTCTTGTACTTAAGTGCCTCATCTTCTTGGGTACCAAGCCAAAAACAAAAAAAAAAACAAAAAACAAAAAAAAAATCCGAAAAAAAAGAAGAAGAAAATAAAAAGAGAAAAGATGATGAATAAACAAGGATAAGTTATAAATCCTTGTAGTTATTAAGTAATAAACTCCTCTTTTTCCTTTTCTAGATTTTGTTTGTTAAAGAGAGTTGTGGACGATCGGGGCTAGTAGGGAGCCGATTAACGGTTCGACCGTGGATAGACCTTAGCCGGGGCAAGGACGAGGGGACCGACTTGGAGGGTTACCTAGTACTTTTAGGTTTCGGAAGTCGATCTAAACTTTATTTGTCAACGCATCGTTGTCGTCCTTTTAGCCAAGTTAACAAGCATTGTAGCATACGACATCTCGAATTAGGTTTGTGCATTAGTTCAGTATCATCCGAGGATAGTTTTGTAATTGTAGATTAGTATTACTTGAGGACAAGCAATCATTCTAAGTTTAGGGTGGTTGATTTGTACTTTTTTGTAAAAAAAATTTGTTACCTTTTTGTGTTGTATTTTGCTTGCATTTATGGGTATTAAGAGTCGTTTTGGCGTATTTTGTTAGTTTTAGGTTTTATAGTGTTTTCTTTGTTTTTAGTAGTTTTTCTTATATTTTCTTTTTTTTTAATTAGTTTTTGTTTTGAAGGTCAAATTTGGTCAGAGTGGGCCCACGACGAGGTTGGAAGATGATTCAAACTCGATAAACTCATTGCCAATCCACGAGATATCTTTGGTGCGAGGATCGATCGGAAATGACGAGAAATGTGGCCATATTCATCGTCACCTCACGGATTCGCTCGGTGGATGTCTCAGTTGTCGTAATGAAAGCATAACTCCAAAACCACTTATGCGATTTGCCTCCACCTTATATCATTGGAAATCTTAGAGATATTTCTAAAACTCTTGTGTTTACAACAATCCCAAATTATGAGTTTAATAATGGTAAAAAGCAGCTTTAAGTGGAGACGGTTCGCCGTGGCCTCGCTTGTGGCAGGTTTTGGTGCGGAGACCATAACTCTCGGAGAGAAATTTCAAATGACACAAATCAAATGCCAAATGAAAGCCAAGAGAAATATCTAGATTTTATATGAAGACATAAATGGCTGAGTCCGTGTTCCTGTTAGTAGATCGACTGGATCTCAGTCGATCGACTGCTCGGCAGAAAGTTTGGGGCGTTTGAACAAGGATGTGTGATTTTGGCGGAAAAAAAGACCATTTTGCCCCTTATGTAACCATATATTATTCCCACCCATTATTCACAAAAAAAAAAAAAAAAAAAAACCTTTCCTTGGTGGTTTTGGGCTTGCTCCATCTCCTCCAAGTCTTTACTCTTCCTTGCAATGATAAACCCTAGTTTAGTGTAGTTTTAGCTAGCTTAGTGGTTAATCTAGTTTAGCTTAGTTAGTTAGTTGTTAGTTAGTTGTTCTTAAGCAAGTGTTGGAGTGAGTGACAACTCCCTCATTTGTGTTGTTGAAACTTCCTCATTTGTGGATCTTGAGTTTAATGCAATTGGTATTTTCTTTCCCTTAACTTTTTTGTGTTGTTATTGTTGTTGTTCATCTTGTTTGGTTGAAATTGTTGTGTTGGTTATTTGGTTTTAGATTATGTTGTCTTTCATAGCATTTTAATTCTTGAATGTTTGGCTCTATAGCTTGTGTTTCTCTTTTCTTCTTGTAGTAAAAACTCCATTGATGCTTGGTTTTGAAGCTTTTTACTCTTTTGAGTTAGATAACAATTGTCCTTGAAAGTTGGATGAACTTTGACTCTTTGGGAAATTTGACTTCTCCTCATTTTAAATGCTTTTGACCACTTTCAATTTCAAAGCTTTTGTTTTTCCCTCCAATTTCCCTTTCAATTTGCAAGCCTTCTTAGTTTAGTAAATTTTAATTAGGATTTAATTAATGTCATTAATAATCACTTTCAAGCAAGCTTTAATTCGTATTTGATGCAATTAGTTTAGAAATTATGGGTTTAGGGTTTAGGTTCGTTTAGAACCATTAATCGAATTTTGTTGGAATTGGGATTGATGACCCCAATACTTGATCGACATTTGGGATTGACAACCCCGAATCGTGGATTAAGTGCTCGGCAAAAACCGATTAATCGTGGAGACGAACCGAACACCTTAAACCCTCATTTTCATTATTTTCATTAAAGTCTTCTTTTAAATTCAAATTTAGCATAAAACTCAAAACTCACTCAATGACTTATAGCTTTCTTAGGAGTAGATTAGTGTAATTTCGATTAACAAGAGAGTAAGTAAAAACACCGGCCGCCGATAATATCTATCCTCGAGAGACACGACTCGGGAAAACTTACCGCTCTACAATCGACTCCGTACTATTGCGGAGAAGATTTCTTAGAGTACTAAGAATTCTTCGATCATATATTATTGTCATTGGTGTTGTTGGTTGTATACCGTCGGATGTTGACGTGGGTTACGGCGCCGGCCGGGAGGTGTTGTCCCTCCAATAGTGGGTTTTCAAATCTTTTTTCTAAAAACGTGATAGGGTGTCACGTGATTTTATTTAAGTTTTCAAAGTATTTTACAAAAATGTGACGGTGGTAACTGATTATTTGGAACCTTGGCGAAGTGACGCGATGCATATAGATCACTTGTTTGAGAATTAATATCATATAGAAAAATTTGAAACTAAGTTTCGAATTATTCCAATATTCCTTAGACCCGTTTGAGATTTAGTATCAAATATAGAGTTTGATACTAAATTTTGAATTGTCTCATTTTTGGACAGTTTGAGAATGTGACTTGTAGTATGGTTATCTTATGTGTATGTTTTTTAGTTTTGAAATTCTGGTTTTTGCATCTCTCTAATTGTTCTCAGGTGCACTGAAATATATATGCACTACGAGAACTGAGGGGAGATGCTGCCAAAATTTTGTATCTAAGAACAACGCATATTTTAAGATAATACATACTACTAAATGTCACGTTTTTGAATGGGATAGAAGCCTTACCAATTATAACTCGAATTACTCATTCTTCTCGTAATGCTGCCGAAATTTGGCCACCTTCTTTAATTCTAGAACACGCTTAACATTCAAAAGTCTTAGGATGACTGATGATCATAGTTGGATGTACAAACGGATTATTTCTGGATTTCTAGAACACGCTTAACACTCAAGAATCTGACAACCGTATAATGTTAGGATGAGTTCCGATCGTAGTTGGATGTACGAGCGAATCAACGACGGCTATTTATCCTCAAAATTCGTGGATGGACTTGAGAGTTTTATTAAATTTGCGCAAGCAGATTCCGCTCATAAGGACGGACAAAGACTGAAATGTCCTTATAATCGTAGCAGATGTAGGAATAGAATCTACCTGGACGTCGATGAGATTAAGTACCACCTGGTGAAACACGGGTTCGTGACGAATTACTATAGATGGATTTACCACGGAGTAACCCGGCTCGCCACCTCTGGATGCCATCACGATTTTCATGCTGGAGGACCCTCTTACATCCCTTCTGAAGAATCATCAAACGCGTACATTAATATGGTTCAAGATGTAGCTGGTCCCGGTTTCGACGTAGTGGCTGATATGGAAGAGTCGCCGAACGCTGAGGCTCAAACTCAATTGTCATTAGTTTCCCGTCTCATGAATCTGAAATCAGAGAACCACATGTCTCAAAAGTGTTATGATCAATTGAGTGAATTAATCAAGGATATAGTACCGAAAGACAATCTCGTACCCAATAACTTCTACAACAATAAGAAGTTGTTAAGGGGTATGGGCTTACCGGTCGAAAAGATAGACTGCTGCAAGAATAATTATATGATCTACCAGAGAGACGATTCTGATTTGACAAGTTGGAAATTATGCAATGAACCTCGGTTTAAACCTGTTCCTCATGGAAAAACAAAACGACAGAAGGCTCGTGTCGCGTACAAGAAGATGTACTATTTTCCATTAGCTCCTCGTCTGCAGAGGTTGTACGCATCTAATGCCACAGCGAAAGATATGAGATGGCATGCTAAACACGTGGTTGAAGAGATTGTTATGCGCCACCCATCCGACTCAGAAGCTTGGAAACATTTCAACGAGACTAATCCAAGTTTTGCGGCTGAAAGTCAAAACGTGAGATTGGGTCTTTGTACAGATGGTTTTCAACCATTTGGAAGCTTTGGAGCACAATACTCATCGTGGCCCATCATAGTCACACCCTACAACTTGCCTCCTTGGATGTGCATGAAAGAACAGTTCATGCTCCTGAGCGTTCTTGTACTAGGGCCAAAGAATCTGAAAGACAAACTTGATGTGTTTCTGCAATCCCTAATCGCTGAATTGAATCAGTTGTGGATGGTTGGGGCTCCCTCGTACGATATATCTAAGAAACAAAATTTTCAATTGCGAGCAGCCCTTATGTGGACAATCAGCAATTTCCCTGCGTATTCTATGTTGTCTGGATGGAGTACGGCCGGCCAAAAAGCTTGTCCTTACTATATGGAACGGTCAGAGGCCTTCACTCTTAAGTGCAGTGGGAAGAAATCGTGGTTCGACAATCACCGAAAATTCCTTGAGCATGATCACCGTTTTTGAAAAGATAAATGATGATTTCGAAAAAGAAGATCTGTCGAGACTCCACAGCCGGAAGTGCGCTCATGGATAGAAGTATTGGCAAAAACAGAAAGATTGAGGCTTCTGAAAGTCACTGAACTGGATGCAGCACTCGTTAACGCGAAAATATCCCGAACGTCTGGTTGGAGAAAATGAAGCATTTTCTGGGATCTGCCATATTGGAAGATAAATCTAATTCATCACAATTTAGATGTTATGCACATCGAAAAGAATGTGTTTGAAAATGTTTTCAATACGGTGATGAATATCAAAGGGAAGACCAAGGACACGCATAAATCTAGGGAAGAGTTGAATGAGTAATTTAATCGCCCAGAGTTGGCGCCAGATGGGTCAGGAAAATGTCCTAAAGCCTGTTACACAGTTGGTAAGCCGTCGAAAGTTGCCGTTTGCGATTGGTGGAATCTCTTCGATTTCCAGATGGGTACACATCAAATTTGGGGCGTTTCGTCGACAAGAAGGAATCTAAATTGATCGTGATGAAGAGTCATGATTGTCATGTATTCATGCAGAGGATGATACCAATAGCCTTTCGTGAACTGCTTCCTCCGAACGTGTGGAAGGCTCTAACCGAATTGAGTTTTTTTTCTAGGATCTCACATCAACAATCATTTGCACCGAAGATATGAGTCGACTTGAGCGTGACATTCCGTTAATATTGTGCCAACTGGAACTGATCTTCCCTCCAAGTTTTCTTAACTCGATGGAGCATCTGCCCATTCATCTTGCGTATGAAGCGAGAATTGCTAGCCCAGTACACTATAGATGGATGTACCCGTTCGAGAGGTATCTTCGCAAACTAAAGAACAACATGAAAAATAAGGCGAGTGTGGAAGGGTCGATAGTAAATGCATATCTGGTCGACGAGGCATCAAATTTTAGTTCGTACTATTTTGAAGATCATGTTTCAACTAAAAGAACAAATTTGCCTAGAAATGACGATGGTCAGAATTGTGTGGATGACGGTGATAAAATTCCCTCGGTGTTTAAGAAATGTGGAGAGACATTTGGTACAAAGGGAAAAAGATTTCTAAGCGAAAAAGAATACAACGCCGCAAGGATATACGTGTTGCTAAATTGTGTGGAGGTCGAAGAATATGTTAGGTATGAATACTCATTCCAATTTATAATGTCAATTTATACATATATATAAATGTACTACTTTTTTCCTCAATTGTGTAACATTATATGTAGTATCTACACGAAGAGCATTCAACGTCTCCACCCAAACATTAATGATGATAGGATCAAGGAACAATTGGAAAATGAATTTGCCAATTGGTTCGAACATTATGTAAGACGTTCAATAATGAGATGCATATCATATAATTATTGTATCTATTTATATAATATATTTCCAAAATTAAAAATAATTTGTCAATGTCATAGGCTAGAGATCGTTCGAACAATGTGATCGACGAGAACATTAGGAGATGTGTGAAAATGTATACCGGATGTAAGATACATGGTTATAGATTTCACACATTGGAGCACGGATCTAACAAAGCAACATTGGAGAGTGGAGTATGTATCAAAGGGTCAACTATTGGGGCAACCAAATATGATTATTACGGTCGTCTCATATTAATTGTGCAGCTCGAATACACCGGCCGAATGGAGAAAAACACGCTATTGTTCAATTGCGAACGGTTTGATCCAACTACTGCAGGCACAAAAGTCCATCCAAATTATAAGATTGTRGATATCAATCATAAGCGTAGGTTCAATCGATATGAACCTTTTGTACTTGCTTCCCAAGATGCACAAGTATACTATTGTGCATACCCAAATTTGAGACGAGACAAATTGGACTGGTGGGCAACGTGTAAAATCAAGGCGAGATCAAATGTTGAGTTTATCGAGCCTCTACCAGAAGAATCATTTCAAGAGGAAGCTATAGATACACGCAGTCCGATTCAACTCGACGATGTCGAATTTCAGTTGCACGACCTCAATGATAAAAACGTGGAGGAACTTGGTAATAATGAGACAAATGATGATACAGAAGGGAGTTACTTACCGATCAAGATACAAATCAAGATACGGATGAAGATGATATTGGTGATACCTTTAATAGTGAAAGTGATTAGTTTGGTTGAAATATATGTAATTTATTCTTATTGTAAAACAAACTTTTTTTTATAACTATTTTCTTTAATTTGGATTTATTAATATGTTTGGTATATGTTATATACTCGTATTTTGTAAAATGCTCGTATTATTATCTAATAATTTTATTAGATGCCGTTGTCTCGAGTTTTCGGTAGCGTGGGTCGATCAGATACTCCTTCGGCTAATAGTTTAGCTGATTTCGACACCGACTGCATGGGTCTCGATTTTGATCCTTCAGCGCAGACACCGACGCAGACCCCGACGCTGACGTCGCATACACCATCATTGACCCCATCCGACGCGGGTACATCACAGCCCCCATCACGACGGCAGTTGGTCCCACCGCGGAGGGGTATGACTCAGGTTTATATTGCAGGGAAGAAGTAAGTAAATCAATTATTTTAATATTGTAATTATCATTATGATTAAGTTTTATTCGTAACAAAATAAAAACACAATTGAATACAGGCTGCACAGCAGACAGGGCAAGATGTCCACTATACTCCGGGTGATCTTTGAGAAGGATCTCCATCCCGCCGGGTGGTGCTATAAGGCGGTCCCTCAGGAGACTAAGGAGTTCTGGTGGGAGATGTTTAAGGTAATTATTATTTTATGTCCAAATTTGTTAATATTTACCGTAAATACACAATCATATGTATCAATTGAATTGTAATTATTGTTTTATTTTGCAGGAGGTTTGTTATTGGGACCCGGAGGAGTATAATGATCAGCAGATACATACTGTATTTTTTCCGATGATCGGGGAGATTTACGGGAGGCAGCTTAACGAGTATAAGCAGTATATTGCCTCCCATGGTGGTAATATGCCGGACTGCCTCCCCGAGGAGGTCTATAGGTAAACGATTCTGTTATGTATTTTCTTATTAAATTAGAATTTTTATTTATAACATATAATTTATACCATCTTATATATCATGCATCTCAACTAGGGCTTGGAAGGTCGAGTGGGATAAGCCCGAGAACAAGGCCAAATCCGAGCAGTGCAGCCGGAATAGGAGGAGCGAGCCTGCTGGGCCGGGTACTGGGATGTCGAAGCACAGGGGGGGGGGGGCTAGATCTACTATCGATTATGCTTTGGATATCGTAAGTAATTTTAGAATATAATAATATAATATTTATTTATTTAATTTTAATGTTAATTATTTGAAAATTCTATTTGGACACAGGAGCGGGAGACGGGTGAGCCGGCTAAGTGCTACGATCTTTTTCTACGTATGCACCAAAAGAAAGACGGCGCGTGGATCGATACGAGATCTAGTAATATTAATGTGAGTCTCTTTCTTAATTTTTAACTTATTCTTTGATTTTAACGTAGAATTTTAATAACGAGTTGTATTTCAAGAGGAGTACGAGCGACAGCTGACCCAGGAACAGGAACGTGTGTCTTCTTCCCAGGAGGGGAGTAGCGAGGTTGACTAGGACAAAGTTTTCCTCGGCGTCGTCGGGTCGAGCAAGGGACGGCATTACGGCACCGGCGCGTATGGGAAGGTGGTGGCTGCTACGAAGGGTTTATTCAAGGGCCGCTCTTCTTCCACCTCTTCCCAGGCTGATAGGACCCACGTCAGAGAGCTCGAGGTGCAGGTCCAGGCTCAGAGGGGGGAGCTCGAGGCGATGCAGCAGCAATACGCTGAGGAAAAGCGACAACGTGCGGAGGAGCGCCGGCAGCAGGAGGAATTTCAGGCGCGGATGGATGCCAAGATGGCTGAAATATATGCTCGTTTCCAGCAGTACCCCCTCCCCATCAGCAGTATCCCCCTCTCCATCCATAGGATAGATTAATTTTTATATAAACTTTGTTATTGTGTCGAACGCATGTAATAATTCTTAAATTTTCAAATATTTTTATAATAATTGGTTTATTTATTTGTCTTATCACTAATGATTTTTTTCAAATTTTTGGGAATTTTAATAATTGAACAGGAATTAAAATTAAAATTAAAAATTATTAAAAAAAATTAAAACCGAGGGGACAATCCCTCGGAAAAATCAAAAAATTATTAAAAATAAAAATAAAAACCGAGGGGATATTCCTTCGGAAAAAATAAAAATCGAGGGAACAGTCTACCCTTTGGAATACCGAGTGAAAATACAGCCCTCGGTTTTTCCGAGGGAACTTATTCCCTCGGTATTCCGAGGGAATTCTCCCCTCGGTTTTTCGAGGGAAACATTCCCTCGGTACCCTTGGAAAAACCGAGGGTACTTGCCCTCGTAAACTGAGGGGGGCGTTCCCTTTGTATTCCCTCGGTTTTTCCGAGGGTTGCTCGGAGATTTTTCCGACGAATGATTCCCTCGGTTTACAATTTTTGAGGGAATTTTTCCCTCGATTTTGCCCAAAACCGAGGGAAAAATCTCTCGGAAATCTGCTTTTTTTTGTAGTGATTACATATTCAAAACCTATTCTCATCTTCAAAAAGACGAAAAAAATTCAATAGATTTAAAACTTCTTTTGTAGTAAATCAATTGTGAAATATTTTTCTAGACTGCCCAATATCTGTTTTAAATCTTCGAGGTGAAAATGACCACCCAACGCTGATTCGGTGGTGGTCATGGCCTGAGGTACGGCCGACTGTTCTTTAAAACTAGAGAGACTAATTCTATCCTTGAAGGAAAAAAGTTATATGTCAGTTTCATGTACTTACACAAAGAAACATTAATAGCAATAGATTTTAAGGATTTGATTTTCTATTTTAGGGTTTCGGTAGAGGAGATGGCGGAGGTCACATATTGAATTGTGTGACATAATCGTACTCTCTCTCTCTCTCTCTCTCTCTCCCCTACCATGGATGCCGGTCATCTAAGATCACAATACTACTATTTGTCATCCGTTGTGTTTGTACATGTTGAAGATGTGTGTGTGTGTATGTATGTGTGTGTGTGTGTTCATGTCATGGATAGTGATAATGAGATATATTTAATAGTGTATATGTTCATCTATGTGATGTCATTATTCTCATGTTCTGAGGTCTCGGCAGATTCAATAATGTGCCACTAAATACGTTTCTCACAGTAGAAGCATTAAAGATCATGTTATGTATATGTAAAAACACCTATATTATTGGAAATGATTTATGTATACTTGTTTTATTGCCATTTCTTTCTTTATTTTTTTTAGAAGAAGGGTTTAAAGATTGGAGGGTTTATCTTCTTGGTTATTCTTTTATTAGAAGGATATATGCTGAAATCTGTGCATTATAAATATAACAATGACATTCTTTACGTTTTGGTTTTAGAATTTGTGTTGGTGTAGTGGTGTTAGTGTCTTCAGCCCACGAGCAGAGACCTTTATAATGTTGAGATTACCAAACATTTACTACATATAGTTCCTTGATATATGAGACAACTCTCCACCAATTTGGGGTCATTCGAGTTCGTTTGGGTAGTGCGACATTAGGGTGACAATGCGCTATCATTCTGCGCGCAAGTAGGACTATGGAATGGTGAGCAAAAGGTCTTAGCGAATGATTTTTGTGAACTTGTTCGTGTGAGGAGTTCCTAGGAGAGTGAGGAAGGTCTCCACTAAATTCCATCACCAAGTTGCTCCGCTTGAGTAGCAAACGACGTGAACATTCAAGACGTGGTAGTGAAATGCTTTAGTTGTTGTTTTTAGAAGAGTGAGGAATAATGTATATTTTATGACAAAGAGGATGTATGTTTTTTTTTACAAATTCTGGTTTCATATTTAGTAAATTGGACAAGGATCATCAAGTGGAGTTTAACTTTGTGAAACTTTGGGTTTTTTATGTGTTCGCCTTCTTGATTCTATGTTATATGGCTAGTTTACATTTTCTTAATCATTTTTGCCCATAATTTAATTGGTATACATTATTCAAGTTTTTAAATTTTAAAAACGTATACATTTCTGTGTATTATAACCCACATAATATATTTACTTAAAATGTCACAAAATATAGTTAAATTAAGAAAAATTTATTTAAGTGATACATATTTATGTTATCTAAAATCTATGTAATATTGATGTGTCGTAAATATGCATGGTTTTTAAGAATTTTTATAGACATATTTGTGGTCTTCATGTGCTTGAATTAAATATTTTTGCCTCATTTTGTGTTATCAAGTGGATGCTACCGTTATTGAGTTTTTGTGTATATTTGAGTCTTTTTGCGTGTATTTTACAACATGACGAGAACAAGAGCTGAGCTACGATTCTGCTCCCACTTTGTAGGTGACATAACCATGGTGGTGTCACAGGCGATGTTTTTAAATGCACAGTGACTCAAGAAGTAGAATATGATTTGTTGGCAACATGACCACATTGGTGTCAGTGTTGTAGAGCAGAATTAGAAAAAGGGAGAAGCGACAACAGATTTCAGATTTTTAAGGCGACGTGACCACTAACGCTGGTGTCTGCACTAGTGTCGCTGAGCAGAAATGAGCAGCAAAATAATTTTAATATGCATATTAGCGTCAGGTCCATACTTCACGGCCCATGTGCGTGCGAGTCAGTTATTAGAGCTCGGTTCAGATATAAAATAGAAGAAACACGATAGATGAAGGGGGGACGAATAACAGAGATCTTCTTCGAGGCGCCAGACAACTAGCATAGACTTTTTCTCTCTTTTCTCTTCCTAGTTATTTTTGTTTACTATCGACGCCCTACATGGCTAAATTCCCTTTTTGTCTTGGTTGAGACGATCGAAACCTTGAAATTAGACATCTGTGAGATTGAATTTATTTTTATATTCTCATTTTATATATTACGTTTCGATTATCTCCGAGTTTATTGTGTGATTAATTGCTTAGTTCGTAGCTTGATCAGCCTTCGTTCTATGCATGCGATTTTCTTTGCTTGATTATAATTCTAATCGGATTAGATTATATTCATAAGAAGCAACCAAGATAGATAATTAGATGGATTATGCATTATTGTTCTTAGGTGAAATAATCAAACAAGTTTGTATTTAATGGATTATTTTTTTACTACTTGAATTGTTGATCTCGTGAATTTTTAATGCTATCACCGAGCGAATTTTGCACGATTGTGGGAATTTCTCGGTAATAAAAGTTTACGTGAATGGTTTATTTTACGTGACAAAATTAAGAGATGGAATAATTAGTTCGACGATAATTACGTACATTGTAACTCGTTATTTTTGCATCAAGGGAAAGTGAGTCACTTCAAGATGGAAATCAAATTCAATCAATACATATTCTTCAAATAGTCATTTCGTTGTTCACTTATATTTATTTTAGTTGTTTTAATTGATAACTTCTTTAGTTGTTCTTGTACTTTTAGTTTTTTTAGTATAATTAGATTTTAAAACCAAAACCCCCATTTTTAAATCACATCACTGATTAACACAAATTAGTCTTGATTTTAGTTAGTGTTTTAGTTCGTTTTTGTTGTTAGTCTTGGTATAAGTTAAATAGATTAAGCTTATTTTTGTATTTTTGTATCTTCATCTTATTTTACCGTGTTTTGATCAAAATTGTTGTAAATGGGTGATTATTCGTTGTTTTTCCCCATACAGCTAAGTAACCGGAGGAGTTCAACGCTTAAATAGATGAATTTTGACGATCGAGAGACAAGATCGAGCTTTCTGTTGAAGAAGTAACAGATTTATCGAACAACTGAGACGCGAAGGTAGGAGCATTGATCGACACTAGCATCGACGTGCTGTCGACGCTGCCACATGCCCACATTGATCGACCATCAGTCAACAATGAGCCGATGCAAACTCTCTGAAGCGTCAATACGTACTCCATCGATCGACGCACTGACTCGCTACAACCATTGACTTGACACGCATCGATTTCCACGTCGATCAATGCCCATCAACGCCGACGCTGGGAGATATTTTTAGGAAGTGACTTGCGGCCCAAGCTTTGGAAAATCTATATAAACTCCTATGTAATTCATTTTTAAGCAAACTTTTACTATTCCTAGGGTTCCAAGACCTCTAGGGGCTGACAATCCCTAAGAGTATTCTTTAATTTCTTAGGTACTTTTCATAATTCTTAGTTTTTAAAATTTTATTTTTAGGTAAAGTAGAATTGTTTTTAGATATTAGTCATAGATTAGTTTTTAGTTTGTGGATTTCTCGATTGGACGATTGTTACTCTTTCTTCATTAATTCGTAAGTTTTCTATTTCGTTTGCTTTAATTAGTTTAAATTCTCAATTGATCTTCGTAGAATAGTTCAATCTTTCAACCTCCCCCTCAGTTTGTAATGAATTGTATATTTTGGTGTGTTGAGTGTTGTGATGATCATACTGATGATGATTGTTGGCTAGGTCATATGGGTCTAGAGCCTAGATTCGTTTAAAACCATCAATTGGATTGCCAATTGGTCGTGGAGACGATTCGAAGCTCTAGAACACTTGCTTTCTCAAATCTTTTTCAAGAGTTTTGATTTCTTAGTTCTTCGTTTAAATCAACATAATGATTCTAAGTGTTTGGATTAGCTTTTTCTTTCATTATTCTCTTATTCGTGAAAACAAACACAAGAAGAACCTCCGATTAGTTTTTCTCAAGAGATTCGACTCGGTTCAGCTTACGAACATACATGCGAACTCGTACTCTTACAAGCAAGCTTTTAAACGTTTGACAAATATTTATAAAGTAGGTACACAAAAGCTTGAATCAAAATCTTGGCACCGTTTCCGGGGAAAACTAAAAGTTGTGATTTTTGTGTTTGCTCTTAGTGTTCTTGTTTTTGTTTCGTGTATCTTTAGTATTTATTTGTGAATTTTCTTTTCTTTTTGTTATTTTCCACTGGTACGTTTAATCTTGTGCCTTGAGTATTATGTATGCAAGGTACATCTCTTGAAGCCTAGATTCAACAACCGACAAAAAAAAATTAAAAACTTAAAAAAAAATATAAAAAAAATATCTCACTGTCGAGGATATCCATCGTATGACAACGGTGAACCTTCGGCCGATTGGCGTGGCTATCGAACGGCTATTCCATTGAGCTCCAAGATGCGGGAATACGATCTTGACAGTTTCTACATAGAGCAACTCCCGATTTTTTATGGGCATCCGAGCAAGGATCCGGTGAAATTCATCCAAGAATGCGAGGACATCACCCGGACTTTCCCTTGTCTTGGCCTAACAAAGAATCAAGTGAGGATGCGAATCTTCCATTATGCACTAAAGGATCGGGCAAGTAAATGGTTGAATTATTTGGAGCTCGACTCCTTGCAAATATGGGAGGAAGTGTACGATGGGTTCATGGAGACGTTCTATTTGCCTGAATGGGACCCATCTCCAAATTTATACGATTCGAGCCACGACGACCAGAGGCTCGAGGAATTGGCCAAAGAGATCGCATCTCTAAAAGCCGAGATAGCAAGTCATGAAAAGGCCAACGAAGTATGTGGTCGTTATGGAGCACCAGGGCATTTGGCGAATGTATGCACGGTGACATTTTACGAAAAGCCACAGGAGGAAGCTATAATCATTTAGAATTATCCAAGCTACGATTCTTATGCCCCTACTGATTCAATTCCCTCCTACCCGAGCTATGAAGAATGCACCCCACCTATTCCACTTGAATCAGGCGAGAAATTTAAGGAGTGCAAGCGGGACTATTCTGAGACTGCAAGACATATGGAGATGATGGTAAGTCATATGATAGCTTCTATAGAAAAATTGGCAAATGAGAAGGCCTTAGCTGCTCACGGGAAGAAGATTGATACGGGTGTAGTCGAGCAAGAGGAGGATGAGAATGTTGGAGTGTTGCCATTGGAGAGCCCGGATGATGATGGCAATTCGAGTTTACTTGCTCTCGGTGAGAATGGAGAAGCTGAGGTGCCGGACTTAGAGAAGGATGAGATGGTCGAGCCTCTTATTGTGCCACCCAAAGCTTTAATCAAAATTGAGACTGAGATGGTGTAAGAGGCAATCAAGAAGAATTCTGATCCCCTTCCCCTATGCCTGAATATAGCTTCAAGTAATTTTCAAAACGTTGAGGGGGATGTCAACAAAATTGAGGAGTTCGTGATGTTCGAGGGGTATGTCGTTTGTTCAACGGATTTATTAATTTTTCCTGAGGTCGATGATCACCCCGTACTTCCATTGACTTTTGATATGTTCATGGTGATCGACTACTCGCTTTTTCGACCTCCGAAGCGAGTTGAAGTTTTCAATTCTCTTACTTTACGACTTTCTTTTCGTGCCCGCCTTAGTGATTTTAATCGCCAACTTTTACTCTTGGAGAACACTAAGGCGTGGCATGATCGTCATCTTTTCTTGGATACGGGATAGCATCGTTCGTAGAGGACGTCGAGCTTTCGATGTTAAACAAGTGCTTCGCGGGAGGCAACCCGAGCTTTTAGTATCCTAAAAATAAAATCGAGAAGTTCCTAATAATTTATTAGTTAGTTTGTTATTTGTTTTGTTTGTTTATTTTTGTAGGTTGTTCATCAAGACATTTTCAATCACGCGATTCGAGATGAATGAATGATTGCACAACGCTTTTTGGAGCAGCTCAACCATTTCATTTCCAGGGACACTTTCTTACTCCTTTCCTCTTTTGATTTTTACTTTTATATATATTATGGCAATCAGAAATTGCTGGATTTTTCTGGGG
>BMAC01001085.1:85712-113196 GCA_014905375.1 Phtheirospermum japonicum
AAAAGGGGAGAAGAAGGGGGGAAGTAAATACATTTAAAAAAAAAAAAGAGATGAAAAGAAAAGAATAAAAGAGGATGGTGAATCTTGTTGAGTCATTGCATTTGCTTATAAAGGCTTGTATTTCGTATTGTTGATTTTCTTAGGAGCCTAATGTTTAAGAGGCAAGATTTGAGCGTGAAAGAAGAAGCGAATTTTAAGTTTCTATATTGTTTAAGTGGTTTGTTCACAAGTCGGTTTTTGGTATTCGATTTGAGAAATAGCCTAAGTTTAAAGGCTACATTATGCGTGTTTAGTGAGGTTTTCTTTTGAATGAGGTGAAGCAAATTGCTTCGTGATTAGATTAGGTTGAGTGAGTTATTGATCACGTTAAATCGTGAGTTAGCCACATAACTTATATATTCCATACCCGTCCAAAGAGCTTACATTACATCCCGAAAAGACTTTTTCCGATTCTTTGTTAGTTACACACTTAAATGCAATGGAGAAGTTTTTTATTTTTGGTTCTTATTTATTGTGCATGTATTTGGATGAATTGAGTGTAAACACGTCCCCATAAAAAATTCTCGAGTGCTTTTGAGCGTACACATATATATTTCCCTTTGAGAGAATGCATGATTTTGTTTTTGAAGCGACAATGTAATAAGGGTCGAGCTTTTGAGGTTGCGTTTCACTTAACTATATTTTCAAAATTATGTATGTAGCACGACATGACTCTTTGCTTGAGCTTATTTTCATACTTGTTACTCTTTGAAATTATCGTTTGTTTGAGGACGAACAAACTAATTAAGCGTGGGGTAGTTGATTAACACGAATTTGTCTTGATTTTAGTTAGTGCTTTAGTTCATTTTTATTGTTAGTCTTGGTATAAGTTGGATAGATTAAGCTCATTTTCATATTTTCGTATCTCCAACTTATTTTACCATGTTTAGATCAGAATTGATGTAAATGGAAATTATTCATTGTTTTTCCCCATATAGCTAAGTAACCGGAGGAGTTCAGCGCTTCAATAGATGAAATTTGACGATCGAGAGACAAGATCGAGCTTTTCGGTGAAGAAGTAGCAGATTTATCGAACAATTGAGACTTTAAGTCAGGAGCGTCGATCAACGCTAGCATCGACATGCTGTCGACGCTGCCACATGCCCGCGTCGATTGACCATCCATCGACAATGAGCCGATGCAAACTCTTTGAAGCGTTGATCCATACTCCGTCGATCGATGCACTGACTCGCTAGAACCATCGACTTGACACGCGTCGATTGCCACGTCGATCAACGCCCGTCGACGCCGACGCTGGGAGCTATTTTTGGGAAGTGACTTGCGGCCCGAGTTTTGAAAAATCTATATAAACTCCTATGTAATTCGTTTTTTAAGCAAGTTTTTACTATTCCTAGGGTTCCAAGACCTTTTAGGGGCTGACAATCCCTAAGAGTATTCTTTAATTTCTTAGATACTTTTCATAATTCTTAGTTTTTAAATTTCTAGTTTTAGGTAAAGTAGAATAGTTTTTAATTATTAGTCATAGATTAGTTTTTAGTTCGTGGATTTCTCGATTGGATGATTGTTACTCTTTCTTTATTAATTCGTATGTTTTCTATTTCCTTTGCTTTAATTAGTTTAAATTCTCAATTGATCTTCTTAGAATAATTCAAACCCCCCCCCCCCCTTTGTGATGAATTGTATATTTSGATGTGTTGAGTTGTGATGATGAGATTGATGATGATTGTTGGCTAGGTCCTATAGGTCTAGAGCCTAGATTTGTTTAAAACCATCAATTGGATTGCCAATTGGTCGTAGAGACTATTCGAAGCTCTAGATACCTCGCTTTCTCAAATCTTTTCAAGAGTTTTGATTTCTTAGTTCTTCGTTTAAATCAACATAATGATTCTAAGTGTTTAGATTAGCTTTTTCTTTCATTATTATCTTATTCGTGAAAACAAACACAAGAAGAACCTCCGATTAGTTTTCCTTGAGAGATCCGACTTGGTTCAGCTTACCAACCTACATGCGAACTCGTACTCTTGCGAGAAAGCTTTTAAACGTTTGACAAATATTTATAAAGTAGGTACAGAAAAGCTTGAATCAATCTCTATTGAAATTTAATTAATTTCTCTCCGAGTATTCGATCCCTACTCTCGTTACTATAATTATTGAGTAGGATTTTATTTGGGTGTCTCGACAGCACTATCAAATATGCTGTTAAAGTATTACAAAATATCATTAAAGTATTAAACAACATAATAAAAGTATCACAACTTTATGACATTTGATTTCAAACATTCACATTTATGTTTTTTCTAAATAGGTCGTTCAAGTATCATGAAATGATATTAAAGTGTCACAAAATATAGTAAAGTATCACAAATATTTTTGATATCTAAGTTTTTTTTTAATTTATGTTTTATTCTTAATAGGTTGTTAAAAGTATCACAAAAAGGTGTTACATTATTACTAATATAGTTAAAGCATCACATATTCCTAATATGTAATTTTTATTTTACATCTTTGTTTTAAATTTTTTTGTATGTAGTCAACGTATCACAAAAGGTTGTTTAAGTATAACAAAAAATAGTTAAAGTATATACATATAGATTTTGTACAATAGATAATTCAAGTATTACAAAAAATTGTTTAAGATACTTGAGTTTTATTTCTAAATCTACATTTTTTTAATTTTTTTTTGCAATAGATAGTTAAAGTATCACAAGATGTTATGCTATTTATGAATCATGTACATGCTAATTAAGGTAATAGTAAAAATCAAAGGAACATAATAATAGCAATGTTAAAATATAAGTAGCATTTTACAATATTTAAATTAGCATCACATATAATGTAAATTAGCGGTTCCTAAAGTTCCCACTTAGAGAATTGGTTCTCACATGAACCTAATCATATATATATATATATATATATATATATATATATACACACACACACACACACACACTAGTGTGCTAGTGTGAAGCCCGCAATTTTCGCGGGCAAATATAAAAAATATTAAAAAAATGAAATTATTATCAAAAATATAATTAAGAATGTGAATTATTATATCAAAAGGAAAAAAAATGTTGTTCACTTTCAATTTTGAATTTTTTATGCTATATTAGTTGTTTTGTTTATAATGATATCATTTTCATCGCAACAAAGAATTTCCAACCCTTTATGCTCTTAACTATCAATATTATGAAATAAAGGTGACTTGTTTCATAATGACACTTTTGAAAGATTTGTGATAGCTATTAAAAAAAATTAAAGTATAATTGTATTTTAAACTTATGTGGTGTCTCGTTCCAATATAAATATTGTTCAAGTTCTGGTATATTTCTATTTACATTACACCATTTTCACAATAAATAATGTTCGAGTGCATTTATACATGCAATCAACGGGATTAGTTGTTAAATATAGCAAATTACCCACGTGTTATGTGGGCATATCAGAAAAGGCATTAAAATATAAAATTTATCAAAAAAAGTTTTAACTTCACAAAGTGAATAATTAATACAACAAAAAAATATTGTTCACTTTAAATTTTAGAAAACTCCATTGTAAACTACATTAACTGTCTTATTGAGGATGTTATAAATCTCATCACATAATGATAGACGGATTTTGAAAATTAATTCATCAACTTTGAAAAATGAATTATTCATACATACGAAACACAAATATAATTTAATCTTGGTAAATGAGTTTTTCAATTATTTATTTTCCTTAATATGAAATGATAGTTTTATTTCAGATTATTGAAAATTGATTAATGGTATTTCTTTAAAATTAAAATTAAAATAGTAAATTAATTATGGATCAAATGATACCAATGAAATTGCCACAATAACTTCCATAGTGAAATAACTATCCAACAGCATGAAGAAAGAAAAATTCTTAATCGCTCGTACCAATTTTGTTTCCATATGAGAAATAACAAATTTTCCACAATTAAAAGACTTGAAAGGATAACACTTTTATTTTTTTAACCAGACAAAGAATAATAAATAGCAGTATCAAGAAAAGTAACACTTAATACAACATTGGATTTTTATGGCCCTCTCTCTCTCTCTCTACGTAAAAAAATGCAAGCTAAACAAGAGGATCATAAGAATTATTACAAATTTTCATTTAAAAAAAACTTGATTGAAAAATTCTTAGCACTCTAAGAAATCTTCTCCGCAATAGTACAGAGTCGATTGTAGAGCGGTAAGTTTTCCCGAGTCGTGTCTCTCGAGGATAGATATTATCGGCGGTCGGTGTTTTAGTTATTCTCTTGTTAAGCTAAATTACACTAAATCTACACTAAGAAAGCATTAAGTCATTGAGTGGGTTTTGAGTTTTATGCTAAATCTTGAATTTTAAAAGGAGACTTTAATTAAAAATGATTTAAATGAAAATAATGAAAACGAGGGTTTAGGGTGTTCGGTTCGTCTCCAAGATCAATCGGTTTTTGTCGAGCACTTAATCCACGATTCGGGGTTGTCAATCCCAAATATCGATCAAGTATTGGGGTCATCAATCACAATTCTCAACAAGCTCTAAGTAATGGCTCTAAACGAACTTAGACCCTAAACCCGTAATTACTAAACTAGTTGCATCAAATACGAATTAAAGCTTGTTTGAAAGTAATTAATTGATGACATTAACTAAACCTAATTAACAACATTGCATAAATTAAAACTTACTAAACTAAGAAGGCTTTCAAATTGAAAAGGAAATTGGAGGGAAAAACAAAGCTTGAAAGTTAAAATAAGTCAAAAGCATTAAATGGGTAAAAGTKAATTTGCTCAAAGAAGAAAGATTCATATATCTTTCAAGAACCAAAAGTTTTTCTAGCTAAAAGAGGTAAAAAYCTTCAAGAKTATGCTACAATGGAGTTTTTTGCAACAAGAAGAATGACAAGCTAGGAAATAAAAATGAGATAATTGAAATGCAAAGAACAATAACATAAGCTTAGATTTAATAACCAATGCACAACAATAACAATTAATCAATAACAATACAAAAGAGAAAGAAAAAGTACTACCAAATTGCATTACAACAAAAGCTTCAAAGTCTAGCTACAACCTTCAAAAGTCTTCAACACAACTAAGCTCACAAATGAAGGAGTTGTCACCCTCTCCAACACTTGCTAACTAAAACTAACCTAACTAAACTAACTAKTAAGCTAGCTAAACTACACTAATTTAGGATTTAAGCTAGGGTTTTAAATTTCAAGAAAATGTAGAGGCTTGGAAGGGATGGAACTAGTCCGAAACCACCAAGGAGAGTTGGATAAGGTTAGAGAGAGATGGTCTTATTTATACAAAAATGCAGGGGGAAAATCATCAAAATGGACCAAAATCATGAGCTGGACTGCGACTCAATCGATCGACTGAGAAGCATTCGATCGACTGGATGTCGATAGACTAAGGGTCAGTTGATCGACTGCTTCGCCCAAAATTGCCAAACTTACTGCCGAGCAGTCGATCTGGAGAGGTCTAGTCAATCGAATGGATCTTCAGTCGATCGAATGAAAGCCAGTCGATCGACTGGTATGGCTGCTCCGGCTCGGTTTTCTCAGTTCCGCTCTAAACGTCCGCCGGTTTCTGCTCCTCGTTCACGCTGTGTTTCCTTGCTTTGCCCGTTCCAATCCGAGTTGAAAGAGATGCCCTGAGCGTGCACGAGACCCGCTTGGTCATCCTACGGCCAAAAATATGAAAAAGGGTAAATATGTACGAAAAACTACTAAAAACCGCACAAAAACTATAAAAACCTAAAACTAACAAAATAGGCAAAAATGACTCCTAAAACCCGTAAATGCAAGCAAAACACACGCGAATGCGACACAAAAAGGTAACAAAAAAGTGTACAAAAAGGTACAAATCAACCACCCCACACTTAGAATGATTGCTTGTCCTCAAGCAATACTAATCTAGAATTACAAAACTACCCCGAATGATCTTAAACTAATGCACAGACCTAATTCGAGACGTTGTATGCTACAATGCTTGTTAACTTGGCTAAAAGGACGACACTAATGCTTTGACAAATAAAGTTTAGATCGACTCCCGAAACATAAAAGTACTAGGTAACCCTCCAAGTTGGTCCCCTCGTCCTTGCCCCGGCTAAGGTCTATCCACGGTCGAACCGTTAATCGGCTCCCTACTAGCTCCGATCGTCCACAACTCTCTTTAACAAAAAAAATCTAAAAAAAGGAAAAAGAGGAGTTTATTACTTAATAACTACAAGGATTTATAACTTATCCTTGTTTATTCATCATCATTTCTCTTTTTTTTTTCTTCTTCTTCTTCTTCTTCTTTTATTTTTTTTTTTCGGATTTTTTTTTCTTTTTTCTTTCTTTTGGTACCCAAGGAGATAAGGTACTTAAGTTACAAGATATCTACAAAGAGAGTTCACGGCTCCGATCACTCGTTTCTACTAGCAACTAACAATGTTTTCGATCGAGCACGTGGAGCAATTAACGACTCCAAAATACAAAACAAAATCCCTATAGAGAGTGTTCGATGACGAGGCTAGTTGAGGCACTAGTTCTAAATGAGCACAAGGATAGCACGAAGCTAAAGCCGAAAAAAGTTCCCAACGAGTTAAGTCACCTAAGTCCACTACATCCGATTGACAATCTAAACTCCCTACCAAATCATCAAAACCGCGTCACTTTGCCAAGGTTCCAAGCAAAAATAACACACACGTTACTCAAATTAGCACAAGCAAGCATGCAACAATTTTAAAATCCTAAGACAAACCCTAAACAGGTTCCGTTCCCTGGCAACGGCGCCAAAATCTGATCGAGGATTTCTTAGCACTCTAAGAAATCTTCTCCGCAATAGTACGAAGTCGATTGTAGAGCGGTAAGTTTTCCCGAGTCGTGTCTCTCGAGGATAGATATTATCGACGGTCGGTGTTTTAGTTATTCTCTTGTTAAGCTAAATTACACTAAATCTACACTAATAAAGCATTAAGTCATTGAGTGGGTTTTGAGTTTTATGCTAAATCTTGAATTTTAAAAGGAGACTTTAATTAAAAATGATTTCAATTAAAATATTGAAAACGAGGGTTTAGGGTGTTCGGTTCGTCTCCACGATCAATCAGTTTTTGCCGAGAACTTAATCCACGATTCACGGTTGTCAATCCTAAATGTAGATCAAGTATTGGGGTCGTCAATCCCAATTCTCAACAAGCTCCGAGTAATGGCTCTAAACGAACTTAGACCCTAAACCCGTAATTACTAAACTAGTTGCATCAAATACGAATTAAAGCTTGTTTGAAAGTAATTAATTGATGACATTAACTAAACCTAATTAACAACATTGCATAAATTAAAACTTACTAAACTAAGAAGGCTTTCAAATTGAAAAGGAAATTGGAGGGAAAAACAAAGCTTGAAAGTTAAAATAAGTCAAAAGCATTAAATGGGTAAAAGTAAATTTGCTCAAAGAAGAAAGATTCATATATCTTTCAAGAACCAAAAGTTTTTCTAGCTAAAAGAGGTAAAAAGCTTCAAGAATATGCTACAATGGAGTTTTTTGCAACAAGAAGAATGACAAGCTAGGAAATAAAAATGAGATAATTGAAATGCAAAGAACAATAACATAAGCTTAGATTTAATAACCAATGCACAACAATAACAATTAATCAATAACAATACAAAAGAGAAAGAAAAAGTACTACCAAATTGCATTACAACAAAAGCTTCAAAGTCTAGCTACAACCTTCAAAAGTCTTCAACACAACTAAGCTCACAAATGAAGGAGTTGTCACCCTCTCCAACACTTGCTAACTAAAACTAACCTAACTAAACTAACTACTAAGCTAGCTAAACTACACTAATTTAGGATTTAAGCTAGGGTTTTAAATTTCAAGAAAATGTAGAGGCTTGGAAGGGATGAAACTAGTCCAAAACCACCAAGGAGAGTTAGATAAGGTTAGAGAGAGTTGGTCTTATTTATACAAAAATGCAGGGGGAAAATCATCAAAATGGACCAAAATCACGAGCTGGACTGCGACTCAGTCGATCGACTGAGGAGCATTCGATCGACTGGCAGTCGATAGACTAAGGGTCAGTTGATGGCTCTAAACGAACTTAGACCCTAAACCCGTAATTACTAAACTAGTTGCATCAAATACTAATTAAAGCTTGTTTGAAAGTAATTAATTGATGACATTAACTAAACTTAATTAACAACATTGCATAAATTAAAACTTACTAAACTAAGAAGGCTTGCAAAGTGAAAGGGAAATTGGAGGGAAAAACAAAGCTTGAAAGTTAAAATAAGTCAAAAGTATTAAATGGGTAAAAGTCAATTTGCTCAAAGAAGAAAGCTTCATATATCTTTCAAGAACAAAAAGTTTTTGTAGCTAAAAGAGGTAAAAAGCTTCAAGACTATGCTACAATGGAGTTTTTTGCAACAAGAAGAATGACAAACTAGGAAATGGAAATGAGATAATTGAAATGCAAAGAACAACACCATAAGCTTAGATTTAATAACCAACACACAACAATAACAATTAATCAATAACAATACAAAAGAGAAAGAAAGAGTACTACCAAATTGAATTCCAACAAAAGCTTCAAAGTATAGCTACAACCTTCAAAAGTCTTCAACACAACTAAGCTCACAAATGAAGGAGTTTTCACCCTCTCCGACATTTGCTAACTAAAACTAACCTAACTAAACTAACTACTAAGCTAGCTAAACTACACTAATTTAGGATTTAAGCTAGGGTTTTAAATTGCAATAAAATATAGAGGCTTGGAGGAGATGGAACTAGTCCAGAACCACCAAGGAGAGTTGGATAAGGTTGAAGAGAGCTGGTCTTATTTATACAAAAATGCAAGGGCGAAATCGTCAAGATGGACCAAAATTACGTGCTGGACTGCGACTCATTCGATCGACTGAGGAGTAGTTGATCGACTAAGAGTCAGTCGATCGACTGCTTCACCTAAATTTGCCAAACTCACTACCGAGCAGTCGATCTGGAGAGGTCCAGTCGATCGACTGGATCTTCAGTCGATCGACTGAAAGCCAGTCGATCGACTGGTATGGCTGCTCCGGCTCGGTTTTCTCATTTTTACTCTAAACATCCACCGGTTGCCGCTCCTCGTTCACGCTGTGTTTCCTTGCTTTGCCCGTTCCAATTCGAGTCGAAAGAGATGCCCTGAGCATGCACGAGACCCGCTTGGTCATCCTACGGCCAAAAATACGAAAAAAGGTAAAAATGTACGAAAAACTACTAAAAACCGCACAAAAGCTATAAAAACCTAAAACTAACAAAATAGGCCAAAACGACTCCTAAAACGCGTAAATGAAAGCAAAACACACGCGAATGCGACACAAAAAGGTAACAAAAGAGTGTACAAAAAGGTACAAATCAAAACCCACTAAAATACCACCACTACCTCCAAAATAATAATTACGAAAATAAAAACATAAAGCAATGACAATCATCTAATTCTTGTTCTCATCTCTAGCCACAATCTTGAACTTCCTCGTTTGTTGTTGCTGCATAACAAAAACCAAAAACTCAAATTAAAACACCATCCAATAACAAAACATACACACACCAAAAAAAATAAAAATAAAAATAAAAATAAAAATAATAATAATAATAATAAAATCACGCAGTAACAAATTACCTTCTTCCAAAGATCAGTATGAGCTCATTTGTGCGTGATTTGCTTGTATTTATGTGGTTTTGGAGTCCACTTGATATATTTTGCATCATTTTAGGTTTTGTAGTGTTTTCTTTGTTTTTAGTAGTTTTTCTTATATTTTCTTAGGTTCTTTTATTAGTTTTTGTTTTGAAGGTTAACTTTTGTCAAAGTGGGCCCGAGATGAGGTCGGAAGATGATTCATAAACGAGAAATTCATTGCCAAGCCTCGACATATCTTTGTTGCAAGGATCGACAGGAAACGACGAGAAATGTGGCCATATTCATTGCCGCCTCACACATTCGCTCGGTGGATATATCAGTTATCGTAATATAAGTATAAATCCAAAACCACTAGTGCCATTTGCCTCCACATTATATCATTGTAAAGCTGAGAGAAAACTCTAAAATTTTTGTGTTTACAATGATCCCAAATTCTGAGGCGGAGAATGTTAAAAAGCAGCTTTAAGTGGAGACGGTGCGCCATGGTCTCGCTTGTAGCAGGTTTTGGGGCGGAGCCAATAACTCTCGGTTTCTTGGTCCTAAGTGTGGGGTGGTTGGGAAATACTTGGAGTTTTAGGGAGTGATGTGTGATAATCGTGTGATTTGAGCCGTTTGCATTTATTTTTTCTTGGACTCTTGGCGAAATGACGCGTTCTTGATCACTTGGTTAGGAATTTTAGAATTTCAATTGAATTTAGTGTACTTAGGTAGTTTGACATGTGGGGAACTTTCTAGGCCTTAACTTCGTGCTATTCTTGATCTCAAATTAGAACTAGTGCCTGAACTAGTCCCGTTTTCTTACACGCTTTCTATAGGATTATTATGTACTTTTTCCTTTTATTTTCGAAGACGTTTCCAACTCCGCACGTTTATTGAGGAAGTGTAGGTTGCAATTTGTAACGAGTCTCAGAGTGTTAAATGGCCACGATTGTAGTGAATATACGAAGTTCGTATTGAAAAGAAAAAAAATATAAAAAAATAAAAACAAAGTGAAAAAATAAGATAAAGAATAAGATAAAAATGAAAAAGAAAATAGTATCATCAATAGTACTTGGTTGATAGTTGCAACTTTGTAATAAGTTTTGCGACTCTTGCACATTCCATCCCTTCTTTTTCTTCTCTTTAGAATTTTGTAAAGAAATCGTAGATGATTAGGCTAGTAGGGAGCCGATTAATGGTTCGAGCGTGGATAGACCTTAGTTGGGGTAAAGACTGGGGGACCTACTTGGAAGGGTTACCTAGTACTTTTAGGTTCTGGGAGTTAATCTAAACTCTTTAGCACAACGCATCCTTGTCGTCATTTTGTTCAAGCTAACAAGCAAGTTGATGCATACAACTCTTATACTTGTGCATTAGTTTTAAGTTCATTCAGTGGGTAGATTTGTAATTCTTCATTGTATTTTTACTTGAGGACAAGCAATTGTTCTAAGTGTGGGGTAGTTGATTTGCACATTTTTGTACGATTTTTTTCGATATTTTTGCGGCTCATTTGTGCGTAATTTGCTTGTATTTATGTGGTTTTGGAGTCCACTTGACATATTTTGCATCATTTTGGGTTTTGTAGTGTTTTCTTTGTTTTTAGTAGTTTTTCTTATATTTTTTTAGGTTCTTTTATTAGTTTTTGTTTTGAAGGTCAACATTGGTCAAAGTGGGCCCGGAACGAGGTCGAGAGATGATTCAAACACGATGAATTCATTTCCAAGCCTCGACATATCTTTGTTGCGAGGATCGACCGGAAATGACGAGAAATGTGGCCATATTCATTGTCGCCTCACGCATTCGCTCGGTGGATATATCAGTTGCATAATACAAGCATAACTCCAAACCCACTAGTGTCATTTGCCTCCACCTTATATCACTGAAATATGAGAGAAAGCTCTAAAACTTTTGTGTTTACAACGATCCCAAATTCTGAGGCGAAGAATGTTAAAAAGCAGCTTGAAGTGGAGACGGTGCGTCATGGCCTCCTTTGTGGCAGGTTTTGGGGCGGAGCCAATAACTCTCTGTATAAATTATCAATCGACACAAATAAGACTCCACATGAAAGCCAAGAAGAAGGGATAAATTTCATATGATGACCCCGATGGCTGATTCCGTGTATTTTCCTGCCTATCGACCACGTAAATTGAACAACTGACTGACTGAGGGTTCCGGATTGCTGCAGCTAAGCAGTCGATCGACTGCAACGCTGAGGTTGTGCGATTCTGGCGAGAGAAAAAGATATTTTGCCCTTTATTGACCTATATATGCTTCCCACACATTATCCACATGAAAAATCTACATTTTGGCTAATTGGGGACCTTGACAAAGTCCCTATCTCTTCAAACCTCATTTTCCATTTTTTTAGATTTAGATTTTTAGTTTAGTTTCAATTATCAATGTAATTGTAGTGTAATTTATTATGGATATTCTTCAAGACTTTACACCTCTTGGATATTTGGTTCTTGCATCTTTTGGTTTGGTAATGATAATTCATTCTTCTTGATTTCTTGCTTTGTAGTTGTTAATTATTGTTGCTTTCTTTAATTATTGTTGTAGATTAATGATTTCTAAAATGTCTAAAGCTTTTCTTATGTTGTTGAGTATGTTATTCATTTCATATTCTTCATGTTCATCATTTACTGTTTTTGGCAAAACCCCATTGAATCTCTTATGACTTCTTCAAGATTTTTGCCAAATTAGGAAATTTCTTAATTTTCATTAGAAATCATGTCTAGATTCATAGTTTGTTGTTGTCTTATGCTTATAGCTTTCAAAGCACTTTTCCCTCCTTAGTTTATTTCAAACTTTAAAATGATGTTATTTTGTTCAATTCATAAATCTTCAAGTTTTAGTTATTTTAATTTTCAATTATTGCAACTAGTTTAGAAATTAAGGGTTAGGGTCTAGGTTTGTTTAGAGCCATTAATCGGGGTTAGTTGAGACTCGGGGTTGGCAAACCCAAGAATCGAGATTGAAGACCTCAACACTTGATTGACATTTGGGATTGACAACCCCAAATCATGCATTAAGTGCTCGTCAAAAAATGATTGATCGTGGAGACGAACCAAACACCCTAAACCCTCATTTTTCATTATTTTCATTTAAATCACTTTTAATTATTGTCTTAGTTTATTATCTTTCAAAAACCCAAACCAAATGAATTACGCTTTATTTAGTATAGTTAGTTTAATTTTATCTTACTTCGCGAAAATCAAATGCGAAATAGCTTCCGATTAGTCTTTCTCTAGAGACACAACTCGGGATTCAAATTAACGCTCTACAATCGACTCCGTATTATTGCGGGGATAGTTTCTCAAAACCAATTTCAAATTAGAGTGCTATGAAATCTTTGATCATATTTTGGAGCCATTACCGGGGAAGGCTAAAGGTCGCGCATTTTTGTGTTTACTTTTCATGTCCGTTTATTGTATAATTTGGATTGTCTTGATTCACGCCGATACGTTTAATCTCATTTGTTGAGTGTTGTGATTTGTAGCTACATCGAAAACCTCAACCCGCATCTTTGAAGATCCTTGATTAATCTGACTGAAGATGGAAAACGACCGAGCTAGTTTGCCATATGATGACCCTTATATCCAAATTTCCGATTACCCCAATTCGTACGCCACTCCTCCAAGCTATCGGGTCCCCTTGATTTATGATGGCCCATACGCTCCACCTTTCAATTATCGAGTTTCTCCATCTCGTGATGACTCGTATGCTCCAAGCGGTCGAGAATGGGCCCACCTTTTCAATTACTCCGGCCCAAGCCCTTCATATTCTCCACCGGTTTCACATTGCTATAACTCGAGCATGGATCCTTATGCACCGCCTCGTGATTCTTATGATCCGAGTTTTGACGATTCATATACTCCACTCGCCCCGCCTACTTCTTACCCGAGCTTTGACTCGTATGCTCCACCAATCCATGATTCCTATTCTTCTAGCTACGACTTTTACAATCTACCTACCTCAAATTTATATACTTCGAGCGATGATCCTTACACCACAGTTTCTCAAGATTTGTCTATGTCGCAACCCCCGGGCTTAGAATCTCTTTTAGCTGAGCTCGTGGATGTGGTTCGACAATTGGATGAACGCCTTGCTCGCAAGGAGACTCAAATAGAGCAAATTGCCAACGATGTGGACGAGCTAAAACAACCTTGTCTTGACGAGATGCCCATCTTTGATGTGGTGGATTCCACCTTTGTTGATGGCAATTCAAGCTTTGACGATCTTTTTGAAAGAGGTATATAAAAGTATCATGAACTACATAAAAAGTATCACATGTTTATATTTTTCGATTTCTACATACTTTTTATAATAAATTGTTAAAGTATCACAATCATGTACAAAATTATCATGAAACACATTAAAAGTAGAGAAAATGACATAAGATACTATCATTTAGTGTGTGTTTTTCACTTTTATCTGTAGTTATTTATTTTTCCACATCTACCATTTTTTTATCCTTTTCTACGTGGTGAGTTAGAAATAATGCCAATAACATCATATATCTAGTTAGAAATAAAAATACTTATTTTTGGAATATCTAATATCTATATTAGGTAAATTGAATAATTCATTAGTTGAAAAATGACGACATGGTAACCTCAATTAGCGTGATATCCAATTTCTTACATGTAACCTCAATTAGCGTGAAATCGTTCTGCCTGCCCATATTCCACCGTTCTCACAACCTGCATCCTTTCATCTCCCCAAATCAACAACCCAAAATATTACGAATTTTCATCTCAGATATCCCGCTCCATACAATCGTGTATGATATTCCAGAATTTCTGCAGATCCTGTAAATCTTCACGATTCTCATACATTTGAAACCAATACATATACCCAAACCCTAATTTTCTGTGATGGCCAAGAAAACCAGTCCCAAAAAAAAAAGAAGGATGAATGTTGTACCAAAAACCAGCCTATCCACAGAGGAAATGAGAAATCGATCCAAAATATTAAAGCACCAGAGTAATGTCGTATTGAAGAATCGAAAATTCCCCATGTTGGTCGAGAAGGGGAAAAGGGTTTCTGTCGATTCTGCGTCGAAATTGAATTCCGACTTTGAATCACACAAACAGCCAGATGGAAATAAGACAGGACGGGGCAGCCCTTTATCATATCAGAAGAAGAAAAATCCCAGAAACGAAAAATCTAGTTCAAATCCCAAAGCCAATCGAAAAAGACCCAGGAAGAATCTTGCTTTAAGTGATGGCGATTCCGATCGACCGGCGAAGGGAACAAAGGCGCACAAAAAGAGTTCTGCTATGCCGGACAAACTTAAACATAAGGTTTTTGACAACTTATTAATTTAATATGTGTTTTTAATTATATAAATAATTAAAAACCCATAATCTATTTTTTTTCACTAATTTGTTACATATGCATTAACGAAAATACTGTTTATTATTATAATAATAATACTCATTACTCAACCATTATTCTCATATAGTTACTTTCCCGCAGTTTGTTTATTTACTAATTGGGAAATTAAACTACGTGTTGTGTCCACATTTAATATGCGTTTTCCGAATAACAGAAAACCACAAGTTATGCATTGAGATGTTTTACATCTTTAGAATATTTTTCCAGTTGTATAGGAACATATATTGCTGGAGTTATAAATGTGTTTTTTAAATCTATAATTAGGATGTTATGTTTTTAAGTATTAAATATATTTTTGATACACCATGTGAGTCTGATGAGGTTTTTTATGATTTGTTTACAACATGATTACCTAGACTGAACAATGTTTATACACAGTTTACATATTGAGTATAGATTTTTTGTTTATTTTAATCATAGCAAATGGTGTGTTTTTATATATTACTCTTAGCAAGCGATGTTATGCTTATAGTTTTATATATATACAGGATGAGTATGACTTGTTTACCATGACATTATGAATTTGAGCAACATTACCATGTAGCTTACATATTGAGTGTACGGTTTAGTTCACCTTTTTATTTTTGCATTTTTAAAACATGATTGTTTTTTTATATATTATACCTACCAGGTGATGTTATGCCATAAATAAATATATATGTTTATATACCTGCTGGTGTATATTTCACTTACTAATTGATGTCATGTCATGGGAAGAAGATATATTTTTATATATTTAGAATATATTCTCAGTTTTATAAAAACAGATATCGCTGGAGTTAACGAGGTGTTTTTTAATTTATAATTAGGAAGTTATGTTTTTCATATTTGATATGTATGTTTTTTGATGCATTGTAGGAGTCCTGATCAGATGTGTTGTGATTTGTTTGCATCATGCGGCTATTCTGTGCCTATTAGACTTAGAAGATCATAACGATCTTTTGAACTAGTTTCTTATTTTTATTTTTAATTTTTATGTGTTCTACTAACTATTCTGTATGGGATAGTTGGTTTGTAACATATCGTCGTGGATGTTTAACTTTAATCCTTTTGCTTACGAAACCGAGCAGGTTTCTTATTGGTTTTTTAACTCTTCTATTCCTGCAACATCACCAGTAGGTTTGATGATCCTTGTCTGGACACTTGTGAAGACCTATTTTTTTTTCTTGTCATTTCTCTATGGAGTTCATCGGACGTTTATTACTTTGTTCAGGTACTTTCATCTAATATGATGTACATCACATCTACCTCCACATTGTTCTTGTATGTGTCTCATCCTGGCCATGTAGTACGTGTATGTATTTTCTTGTTCATGACTTGTTTCCCCAAACCATTAATAAGTCGCATGTTCGTTTACCTCACAATTAGATCTGCAGTTTACCGATTGTTTATTTCGTGTGTTTTTCTATTGTAGTTGTTATGATCATTAGACTAAGTAACACTTCATATGATCCATGAATACCAAATACTTAGTCACCTTACTTAGAGATGCAAACTATTTTTAGATGCAAACTATCTAGAGATGCAAAAGGCAAAACGCTCAAACAGTAAAAAGCAAAAAGAGATGTTTTTGACGCACGAATTTTAAGAGCATCAGGTTTGTTGTGGTATCAATCAGCACATCCCATCAAGCATGATATACGAAAAAAATATCGTTGTACTCCAGCTCCAATAAACTATCCATATCAAATGTTGACAAAAAAGTTTATTTAGTTGAAGGTAGATCCCTACAAGTCTTCACGTTGTGTCTTCTTCTTCCACATTTACCACATTTTTTTTTGGTGTACTCGCCTACAGAGGGTTTCCGTAACCTTTTTGGCCTACCTGATATCACTCGTCCAATCGGAGGGAGAATGACGCAATCGTTCAAACCATCTTCTGGTGTCCATGTCCCCGTCACATTGGACCAGATAAACGGACTCTTCGTACGTCGCCACCATAACCTCTTTATAATAATAACTCAATACGCTTAGAGCATGTGCACGCGGGAGTTCATCTATTTGGAACCGCTTGCACGTGCACGATTTCTCTTGCAAATCAACCACAGAAACTAAATGACCAGCCGACACTTGGTATATTATATCATTCTCTCTTTGAACCTACCTTATTAAACAAATAAACACAAATAGTTATAAGATTATAAATACACATATACAAAAAATAAATAATACTAACCGTCATACACAATGACATCTTATAATTTTCTTCTATCATATATTGCTGCTTTCTAGTCAACGTCGTGAAAGTGCATTTTGCTTCATCACTATTTGCAACATTCCACTTTTATTGTAATTCCCTCAAACACTCTAGTAGAGTTGTCATAGGTAACTTCCTTGCAAACCTTAAGGCCACATTTACTGACTCGGCAGCATTTGACATCATCGTTAAAAATCGATTATGTGGGCAATGCGCCCGAGCCCATCGATCAAATCTCATGCCCTCGAGGTATTCGACAATTCTATCGTCCATATTTCTCAACTCATCCATTCGTAGGTTGAATTCATCGGTAGTGTACGCCATCGCGGTTGCAGTGAATGTTTGACGTACCACTTTCGCGTTCTTCTTGAAGTGACGTTTCAAATTATTTCCAAGATGATAAATGCAAAACTTTGTGCCACCTCGGGATAAACCTGGAAATATGTTTAATATCCTATCATCCCAACCAGATATGTTAAAATCACTTATAATGCCCCACTATTTTATTTTTTTGTAGCCGCGCACATTCAGGAAAAATTCGATGTGTCCACTTATTAAAAAATATATACATTCATCCCACCGTACATGTTAACTATATATATATATATATGGGTGGGTTCAAATGAGAACCATGTCGTTATATGCGGACTTGCTAACTAGTGCTTTTATTATACAATCACAGTGCTTTATTATATATTTCAGTTATATACACCAATAGTGCTTTTATTATACAATCATAATACTTTTAATTAAATAAGAAAATACACAAAAAATCTGATACATCCATTTAATTAGATCTAAGGTCCATAATTGACCCTAGGTTCACATATATGGACATGGTTCTCATTTGAACCTAATCCTATATATATATATATATATATATGTGTGTGTGTGTGTGTGTGTGTGTGTATGTGTGTGTGTAGGATTAGGATCATGTGAGAACCAAATCCCTAGGTGGGAACTTTAGGAACCGCTATATTACATTATGTGTGATGCTAATTTAAATACTGCAAAATGCTATTTATATTTTCACATTGCTATTTTTATGTTCTCTTGATTTTTACTACTATTTTATTAGCATGTACATGATTCATAAATAACATCACATCCTATGTAATATAGCAGGTTTCTACCTCCCACACAGGGATTAGTTCCCATGTGAACCCACCCCTATATATATATATATATATATATATATATATATATATATATATATATATATATATATATATATATATATTACAATTATTATTATATTTTTCATGAAACCACCAAACACTCTGTTTGGTTACTAAATGTATTAAATGCACAACTAATTAATCATGAAATAAGATTCAATAACATAATACAGACTCAAGATGGAAAAGATCACTGTATCCTATTTGCTTCATTATTCATACTTCATAGAGCAAATAACATAAACATCAGCTACGAATAAGCACAGCTCAATTTTCCATCGAATAAATTACTTTGCATATATGTATATAAATACATATATACACACACATAAATGCATACGTATGTAAACATTGTATTACCATATGACTACCAACAAGAAATAAATAATATTCAATCACTTATAAACGCCACGAACTAACCTTCATCACTGCTTTCACCAAACTTTCGTTCCTATCCGACACAATGCACATATCATCCCTCGTACCAATCACAACTCTCAGATTCATAAAGAACCATTCGTAAAAATCATTTTCAGAATCAACAACCGCAAATGCGAGAGGCAAAATATGCACATTCGCGTCCTGCACACTCGCTGTTAGGAGAATGCCATCGTACGATGCCTTTGTCCCGTCCACCACAATGATGGACATGCAATGGTGCCAACATTTTATTGATGCGTACATCGATGTGAATAGATATTGGAATTTGTTATTGTCCGATGTTTGGAACTCCACGAAACTCCCAGGGCTCGCCTCGATCAACAACTCAAGATACCGAGCAACCATATTATACGACTCATCTGGTTTCCCTCGGACCTCGTCCATTGCCTTTATTTTGGACCTCCACGCTTTTTTGTAGTTCAAATTAACCCCATATCCATCCTTCATGTCCCTCATTATGTACGCCGGTGTATATGTCGTTTTTAAACTACATAACCTTTTTTTAATACAATCGCTTACAATTTATGATGTAGCTTGCTGTTGCTCATTCATTCTCCTATCCAGAGGACATGTGTATGTATTTTGCATCGACCGCACCTTGAAAATACTAGAATTACCGACACAAGAAACTTTCACAAACCAACCACATTCTTCATCCACACATGCGACGTAATACTATTTACGACACGACTTGACAACCCTGAAATTAAATTTCTGGCTTAGCGCAAAGAAGGTAAAATTGCTTTTTTGGTCCACTATATTGTCCACTTTCCAATTTAAAACCAAGATATTGTTCACTATCAAAACACATACACGAAGTTGGCAAAAGTATCAAAAAAGGTACAAAATTATCCAATCCGGGCTTGATGGCTGACATGGCAGGATCCAATGTTTACTTATCAATTTTCATTTAATTTAAATGTAAAAAATCAGAAATTATGCCTAAACTACCAAATATACCCCTGAGACTATTTCTTTCCTAGTATTTTTGTACAACTAAAAATATTACTAAAGAAAGATTATCAAATTTCTAAACTTCCTCACTTTCTAAATAATCAAACCGCACACATAAACCTCCAGCCCGTACCACACCTCGGAGACTACATCCCGGACCTCCAAACCCATCCGAATTCATTGGACCGCAACCCATTTTTCCACCCCGTGTCCGAATTCAACATCACCCCTTCCGACATCATTCTCTGCCACATCCTCCACGACGTCTCCAGTGGGTTCCCATCTCCAGGGACCCACCTCGCGTGCCATCGGGCCGGGCCGAGGAAGCTTATCTACTTCGATTCGGGTTGCGTGCGGGCAGCCATAGTCACTTGCGGGGGCCTGTGCCATAGGATGAACACGGTGATCAGGGAGATGGTGGTGGGGCTATGGGAGCTCTACGGTGTGCACAAGATCTTCGGGATTAGGGCTGGGTGCCGACGGTTCTGTTCGGGAGAGCCCGTGGAGTTGAGCCCGAAGATGGTTCATCGGTGGCATAAGATTGGGGGCACCGTGCTGGAGACCTCGAGGGGTGGGTTTGATCTCGACAAGATCGTCAACGCCATTCAGGATCGTGGGTTCAACCATGTTTTGCTTTTTTCCTTTTTTTTTTTCTGGCTTAATTAATTGCAATTTTGGTCAAATGAATACAGAGCTAAGAATTTTAATCCATAGGTTTGTTGTTTTTTTTTTTTGATAATTTAGAAATTCTGATAATTTTTCTTTATTACTATTTTTAGTTGTACAAAAATACTAGGAAAGAAAGAGTCTCGGGGGTATATTCGGTAATTTAGGCATAATTTCTGATTTCTTGCATTTAAATTAAATGAAAATTGATAAGTAAAAATTGGATCATGCCACGTCAGCCATCAAGCCCAGATTGGATAATTTTGTACGTTTTTTGATGATTTTGCCAACTTCGTGTACGTGTTTTGATAGTGGACAATATCTTAGTCCTAAATTGGAAAGTGGACAACATAATGAATCAAAAAAGCAATTTTCCCGCGCAAAGAACTTCAGGGTTCTTTTTAAATTTCTTCATTCCTGAACATCTGCCTCGGTTTCACGTCACCGCGTTCAACGTCATAATGCACAACATCATTTTTCTCTATTGGTGTATCACTTATTTTTTTTGTTGAATGAATCAGCCTCATCGATAATTTCATTCGCTGCCTCACTTGCAATTTAAATACAATTGATTCTGTTAAGTTTATAGGAAGCAGCGTCGCATCCCTCAAATGCTGCACGTGCGTTGAATTAAGTTTACATGCACTTACTACTTCTTCAGCTGCCATGATGTAACTCACAACATCGCGCATTACACTCTTAATTGTCGTGCACAACGGGAACTTCGTATAATCGGGTTCGTTCACCTTCAGTTCCTTGTAAAATTCTAAGCACGCATCATTTTCTATTGAAATTGGCAGATATACATACTTAAGTTGATACTTCAACACAACATGTTTATCACTCGTATTAATTTTTAATTGTTGTGCAATCAGCCTATGAAAATCTTCATAATTGCATCATTTGTTAATCGCAACACCTACAACCTCAAAATTAATGTAGTTATTCTTCTAGTCCCACTCACCATTATGATGTACTAAAATAAGTGTCGTAGCCATTTACTAAAAAAAATAAATTTAAAGAAAAACAGAGAAACAATGAAAAACATCGACAAAACACAAAATGTTCATAAGATAATAACTACTTATTTCACAATTTGTACACAAATTATAGGATATAAACAAAGAAACTATTATTTTTTGGTTATGACAAATAACAAATAAACAAATAAATAGTAAACATTGAAATACTATTGCGCTGTATATTTTCATAAATGTTTCTATGTATCACCAAAAAACTTTAATTATTCGCTGAATACTATTGAATACTTTAACTTTAACAGCAAAAAATGTTTCTGTGTATCTTATACCATTGTTTATTATACTCATATATTCCGAGGTTCGAATAAGTAAACAAATATACATTCAGATTTTCTTGTATACTTCTTAGCAACCTGGAATAAAATAATAAAAAAAGTCATCTATAACATCGAGTAACAAAAAAATACTGAATAAAGTAAAAATAAAATTTAAAAAAAATCAAAAAGAGTGGACAAAAATAAACCAAAAGGCGTACTTATCGTTTCTCGTCGTTTGAGGAGTCCTTGCGGTTGCCCTTTCCGTGCAAATTTTCCAAGACTTCTGCGTGTTTCCTCGAGTTGTTTTTCTCTATAGTTATGCGTTCCTTTTTCGAGTTCAATGTTTCCACTAATTCTCCGGCGACTATTAGTCATATCAATTAATAAGCCGTCCATGATTGACAGATTGGAGTGATTTCTGTTACAGTTTACGTACGGGTTACTTACACAATAAATATGTAGGCAGCGCATTTAAATTATTATTTTGGTATCTCTGTGATTTGAGCTTTTGTGTGTGCCTACTTTATAAATAATTGTCAGGAATTTAATAGCTTGCCCGCAAGAGAACGGGATCGCGTGTAGGTTGGCAAGCTTAACTCGAGTCGTCTCTCAAGGACTGATGTTCGGAGTTTTTAATATTTGTTTAATCACAATGTTTAAACACGAGAACTTGTATAAAGTGGTTTTTGAAATTATTAACTATGAATCGAAAATCAATACTAATTAACTTTAACTAATTATCTAAATTAATTAAACTAAACTAATTGACCAACTAGCATGAATTGAACTATTACTACGAATATCAAGCACATGAAGTCTCAAGAACGAAATTAATTCTAAAATTTCCAAACAATTGCATAGCATGAATTAAATATCAACTAATTAACTAAAATTACCTAGCATGGATGATGTTTGTGACATTAGAGCGGACCTTGTGATTATGGACCCCAACGAAACATTTGAAAAGGAGTTTCAAGCTAGTGACATGGTGGAGTTCGAAGATCCACCGCAATTTTGAGCATTAATCGTTGAAATGCGTCGAGCATGCGACGTAAAATGTTGGGCTTCTTGGGAGGCAACCCAAGCATTCGTTTTTCTTTAATTTGTATTTCTATTTTCTTTAGTTTATTTCTATTTTTATTGTGTCAATTGTCGTGGTGCGTTTATGTGTGTGTTAATGTGCAGAAAATCCGATTTTACGATTTCATCTCTGCCGATCGAGGTCGCAATCCGACCCAATTTAGCCGCAGTCCGGAAACCTTTCGATGCGCCACAATCCGGCCGATTCAATTCCACACGATGTGCCATCGGGCACTTGCGTGCAATACAATTGACTACAATCGCTTTTAATTCAAGACTCAAGACGAAGGATTATTGCACAAATATTTTGGAAAGACTCAACTGTCGATTTTTCAGGGATATTTTCTTATCTCCCTTGCTTTTATTTTCTTTATATTTATGGCAATCAGGAGTTTGCCACATTTTTAAAGGGGGGGATGGTTGAGTGTGAATTATAGTTGAAATTTATGCAAATTTAAAATTTTTCGTGGGTTTGTAGTGCTAAATTTTACGTGATGGATCACTATTTCTGCGCAGAATTGTGTTTGTATGGCATGCCTGTCAAAGTTAGCTAAGTATGATTTGAGGTTCTAGTCTTTAGAGCGTGCATAAGTACATATTTATTTCAAAATTTATTATTTATACATTGTAAAATGGTACTTGTACGTAATTGATTTCGCAAAACCTTAAAAGCAGCGTAGTAAATTCAAAAAAAAATTCATACAAAAAGCCCGTGAGTAGCCTGAGTGTTTATCATCATTGCATGCACTTGAATGAGTTTTGATTTGAGATCTCTTTGAAACCGCTGTGTGTAGTTGACTTTGAAAATGACGTTAAGCAACATATAAAACCCTATTCCGACCATATCCATATATTTTAGCCATTATAAATTCCGAATGAGCCATTCATAGCCAAATAATCCATGCCTATAGCCATGAGTATTTTGAGTCGACCCCTACAACCCATCAAAAGCGTGGGGTAGGAGTTCGTTATTTTTATTGGTTATTTAGTGTTTTGGAATTTTTATTAGGAATTTATGAAATTTTGTAATAAAGGATCACCATCCTTCAATTAAAAAAATAAGAAAGAAAGACCCCATAAAAAGAATTAGAGGGGGATATAAAAAAAAAAAAAAAAGAAGGATGGTGAATTGTGTTAGTCATTGCCTACGCGCTAACGAAGACTTATGTTTTATTGATTATTTTTATGAAGCCTAATATTTTAAAGGCAAAAGAGTTGAGTTGTAATAAGTGGTTTGATCTTCAAGTCGGTTTTACGGTTTACGAGTTGAGGAATAGCCTATGTTTAAAAGGCTACGTTATGAGTGTTAAGTGATGTTTTCCTTTTGAACGAGGTGAAGCAAATTGCTTCGTGATTAGATTAGGTTGAGTGAGTTATTTAGACACACGACTTAAATATTCCATACTCGTCCAAAGAGCGTTGCATTACAACCCGAAAAGACCTTTTCCGATTCTTAGTTTTGACAACACACTTAATTTGCAATTGAAAAGAGATTGATTTTCCGTTCTTGTTTATTGTACTTGCATTTGTATGATTTGAGTGTATACACATCCTATGCAGTAATGCTTGAGTGTTTTGAGCGAATACTCCTTTATATTTCCCTTAGTGAGGATGCATGAATTGGTTTTTGGAGCGATAATGTAATAAGGGTGGAGTGTTTGACGTTGTGTTACTTGTGTCTATATTTTCAAAATTTCGTATGTAGCATAGCACGACTCATTGCTTGAACTGATTTTCTTTCTTGTTATACTTTGAATCTATCGTTTGTTCGAGGACGAACAAACCAATAAATCGTGGGGTAGTTGATTAGCACGAATTTGTCTTGGTTTTTATTAGTATTTTAGTTTATTTTTCCTATTGATTTTGGTATAAGTTGGATGATTTAAGCATAATTCCGTATTTTTATAATTCCAACTTATTTTACCGCATTTTGATCGTGATTGATGTAATTAGGTGATGTTTTCGTTGTTTTTCACCTTACAGCTAAGTAACCGGAAGAGTTTATCAAAATCCTCAAGCAATAACATAATGTAAACCGATTATCAACTATTTATCCAAACTAAGCAATAATTAAACTAACATGAACAAATCTCATCACCAAGCATGAACAATAACAAAACACAGCAACTATATAAATAATAAAACTAAAATCTCAAGGTCCAAGCTCAGCGATTCAACGTTCAACGATTCTAATTATCAAACGAAAAGCAATAAATACTTAAAAACATGAATTAACTAATAATTAATCTAAGAAAAATAACTAGAGTTTAGAAAACTTATTATTGACTAAAAAGTGCTGAAGGATTGCTGTAGATACGGATTACGAACGGTTGATCTTGGTCGATAAAATTGGAGCTTGAACGAACGTCTTCGTCTCGGTGCTTTGGATCTTGAATCTTCGACGTAGATCTTGAAAATATATTGGAGGGTGTTGAAAATAGGTTTCTTAACCCTAGATAGGTGTTTTGGGTCGTGGGTGTATGTTTAAACCGAATTATGAAGGGTTTATATAGTTATTGTAAGTCTTGGCGCACAAGAAACCCTAAAAATCACGAAACTGGGCCGTCGCGTCGACGGAGCGTCGACTGACGCGTGCTGGTGCTCGGCATCGGTGCTGCCAGGGCGTGCGCGTCGGCTTGGCGGGTGCTTCGACATCGACTCTTCAGCAAGTTGCATTGACGTTGCGTCGATATCGGTGCGTCGACATCGACGCTTCAGCAAGTTGCGTCGACGCTGCATCGACTGACGCGGATCATGGCTCGCGTCGACGGTGCGTCGACGCTCGCGTCAGTCGACGCGACAGAGCGTCTGTCTCCGTTTCTCGATCTTTTGCTACTCGTTTCACCCGAAAGCTTATGCTCTTAAGCTCTCGGACGCATGCATCTACTGGGTCAACGAATGAACATTCTTCTTCTTCCATCAATGGCGCAGGGCAATTATTCACATCTCGCAAAGAAAAAGTAACCGTCTCTCCCAAAACTGACATGCTCATCCTCCACTTATTCACATCAATCACCGCATGGGAGGTAGACAAAAATGGACGACCTAGAAGAATAGTATGACCCTTGTCGTCACTCGGCATCTCCCCAACATCCAGCACTACGAAGTCTACCGGAATTATTAACTCTCCTACTTTCACCAAAACGTCTTCTACAATTCCCAATGGTTGGCGAATTGATCGATCCGCTAATTGGAGACGCATCCTTGTCGGCTTCAATGGTCCTAAATCAAATTGCTTATAAAGGGAATACGACATTAAGTTAATTCCCGCGCCAAGATCAAGCATTCCGCGCGCTTGTTTCCCATTCTCCAATGTAATATTGACACAAAAGCTTCCAGGGTCCTTCTCCTTCGTAGGCAGTGGTTGCTTGCATAACGCACTCACCTCCTTCGTTAGAAGAACGTACTGATTTATCTCCGAATGCCTATGTCTTGTAGCAAGCTCCTTGAAGAACTTCACATATGCCGGCATCGTTTTGATCACATCCAAAAGAGGAAGGTTGATGTTGACGTTCTTCAGCAAGTTGTAAAGCTCCATGAACTTCTTATTTTCTTTTGCTGGTCGAAGGCGGCTTGGAAATGGAACTTTTTCGACTATCGGCGAAATGAGAGTCTTGTTTGTGAGCTTCCCCTTCAAAGATCCTGGAATGTAAGGGTTTGGTGTCTTATGCAATTGTTCTATCGGATTGGATTCATCTCCCTTTGGCGATGCCGGTGTTGGACTCTCCGTCATCTCTTCATCCCCTCCGTCATTTATCTCGACTCCATTATCGATCACGTTTCCACTGCGTAGGACTTTAATCGCTGAGGCTTGATTCGTTTGACTTGGAAACTTGTCCTTTTCCTTTTCCAATTTTGCAATGGAAACCGCAAATTGTCCCATCGTCTTCTCCATTAACTTCATGCTTATAGAAATTTCTCGTACCGCATTCGTGAGGTCATTCACCTGCTTGGGTAAACTTTCCATATTTTTCATCTTGCTAGAAAGATCGTCTAGTCGTACGTTCACCTTCTCAACTCCATCTCGATTTTTGAGCGTCTCGGCCACTTGATTTTGTTGCCAAACCAATAGTTGATCTTTCACTTGGGCCGAACTTGTCGTTTGCGCCTTGGTTGTTGGTGGTGGTGCTAAATATTTAGGGTCAGTTTGTTTGGGCATTGGCACATAGTTTGGACTCCCAGGACCATACTTCAAATTTGGATGATCGCGAATGCCATTAGTATAGGTAAACTTTTGTCTCGAATTATTGGTTTGCAAGTTTTCGATGGCGTTTACCTCGACATTCCCTTCATCCTCGAAAATTACTTGACATGCATTTGCCCCATGTCCAAACGCTCCACATATTCCACATATTTCATGGGAGGGTTGCAATTGTTGCGATTGTTGCTTCATCATCATGCTCGTCAACAACTCCACTTGCTTTGTAAGTTTATCGATCTTGTCCTCCTCCGCTCGCACAACTGAAACCTCATTCACTCTAAGTTTTCGAGGCCTTGAACTTGTTTGCCTCGACTTATCACTTATTGATTCGAAAAGATCTCATGCTTCCTCCGCGGTTAAGCCCCCGAAATCTACTGCTCGTGTCTCCACTTGTTGCTGGAAATTTGGCAATAATCCTTCATAAACGTAATTGTTGACCATTT
>BMAC01001085.1:121648-133952 GCA_014905375.1 Phtheirospermum japonicum
TGGCGACGGCTCCAGCGTGCTCGGCTCTAGCGGCGATGGCGACGGAGGCCCGACTTCTAGTCGCCAACACCACCGGAGGCCCCCCCCAACACCACCGTCCGAAACCACAACCAAACCTGTCCGTCCCAACCCACCACCAGGCACACCCACAACCGAAACGCGAAACCCGAAGTCAAGCCCGACTCAGCCACAAAACGGCCTTTTTCTAACCACCACCCAACGCCGCCTTGCAGCCGTGCCGCTTGGCCACCGCCCTTCTTCGCCGCCCAGCCGCAGCCAAACCTCGCCGCCATCGCAAACCAGTCGAAGGAGGAGAGAGGGATTTGGGGAAAGAAATTAACCTGCGACCCACGTGCTCGGCTCCAGCGGCAATGACGACGGTCGGCTCCTGCGTGCTCGGCGACTGTCCTCCGCCCAATCGCCTGCTGTTGGAGTCGCCTCACCTGCAAACGCCGCCGCCCGTTTCGCCGAGCGGTCTAGTCGAACCGCGCCCATCACAAACCATTGTCGAACCACCACCTTCAGTGCCGATTCCAATCGCAACCTGGAGACCCCCACGCAGTCGAGTCACCGTCGCGGAGAGACGTTCGCCGAACCACCGCCGTGGTAGAACCGAAGGAAAGTGTGCAACCGGCGCCGATTTCAGAAATCGGAGAAGAAGATCGCCCGGGCCCGGAGAGAGAGAGAGAGAGAGAGCGCGACGCCTGAACGCCGCCGCTCAATCGCCGACGCCATCGCCGCACGTCTCTGCCGGAAGCGCTGCGCCGACTGCCGTGCCATTCGCCGTTGCCGATTTCTGTTTTGGGAGAAAGAGAGTGTGCAGTCGGCGCCGATTGGCGGAGAAAATAGACGGGTTTCGGAGATGGTGGAGAAAGAGAGGCTGAGTTCTAGGGTTGTGATTGGGGGAAGGTATTTAATGTGATTACGAGCTTTGTAAGATTATATAAAGGCCCTTGTCCTTCTATATTTATAATTTAATAAATTTAAAAAATAGAAAAAATTTGATCCACACAAATTATTAGATCTAAGGCCTAAATTGGTCTCTAATTTCGCATATATTAACGTGGGTTTCATTTGAACCTAGTCCTATATATATATATAGATATAGATGTCAATAACCCAATATTTATCTCCATTTTCGGGACCCCGGTTAAAGCCCAACCCAATGACCTAAGCCCATTTAATTTGTCCGACTGTCCGAAACTCCGAATCCATTTAACTCTTTCTTTATTTTATTGGAGAAAAAACAATTAGAAACCCCCAAAACCCTCGAAAGCAGCAGCCCATACTTTTGAAAGGACAATCCTCCGACCATCCATGGCGAAACGACGACGTGAGCCGGATTCCGATGGTACCACCACCGAAACGGCGGAGCACAATACTGTGTTCGTTGATACCAGCCTCGACACTCGTCTCGCCATGCTTGTCTTCAAGTCTGATACAGTATCAGAGTTCAAAAGTATTATTCTAATCCAGTTTAAACTATTTATTTCTGCGTTTTCTTTTTCCCTTCAATGTTTATTAATTATGCATAAAATGCAATCATTTTGGACATTTGGAGAAGATCGCAATACACATAGTTTTACCCTTTGAATTTAGTAATTGTAATTTTGAATACATGAAATTTGTTTCAAATGCATGCCTATTTGATAATGATATGAACAATTGCATTAGCATAAGATTCTGTGTAAGCCTGAGAATAAATTGAGGAACTGTTTGTGTACCATCTTCAGACATGTTATATTTCCTCATGTGGATTGTAGATCGTTTTTGCTTATTAAATTGAGATTTCCTATAAATTTTTGGCACGCAGAGAAGATAGTGTTGGAGCATATGCAGTGCTTTCCAAAAATCGAGATACAAATCCATTCTTTGAAGGTAAAATTATTTTACAGGTATATTGTTTATATAGTTGAGTATCTCATGCTGTTGATGCTTGTAACTTGGTAGGTAAAACGTAGGGCAAGCTTCTATCATCTTCCGGAAAGTATGCATGTTTGGAGTGCGTTTCATGGTGCCAAAGGGAATTGGTTTCTTTCGGTCGATGCTTCCAGCACCCCCACGAGTCACTTAAACCAAAACTCCTCCGAGCTTGGGTTAGCCAAATGTACAATTGATGATAGTTGCAGAGGTCTTTCGTCTGATATAAACAGGATACCACAAATCATCCCAATATCACTGCCAGAAATGATTCCCGGATTTACTGTTGAGAACTCCTTGGAAAAGACCGCTGATATTCAGAATAGTAATTTTCCTGGGGAGAAACGCACGGAAACTGAGTCTCCTGCCAAGAAGAAACGTAAAACGAAGCACACAAAAGAAGATTTGTGTCATAATCTCGATTCCAAAGATACCGATGCTTCGTTTCATGCTTCTGTTACAGATACAGTGATGCCCGGCATTGTTGACTGTGGAAAGTCAACGGTTGATGCAGTGAAAGGTGTGAATGTATGTGAGCAACAAGAGAAACCAACTAGGTTTGATGCGTTTGTGGGAACTACTGTACCTGCAGTAGGAAAAAAGAGTAATTTAGGCTCTGATGACAGGAAAAAGGACACTGTGTTAGAGAGTAAAATTCCTGAAAATCTGATGGCTAATCCTAAGGAATATGAACTTGATCAAGATGTTCAAGCTGATCAATCAGGGGCTGTTTCTGTCAAAGCACCAGATATTTCTGTTGGATCGATGGATGCCCAGGAGACTTCTCTGAATATCCAAGATAATGAAAATATGAAATCTGAAACCACGAGCCTCGGAAAGAAGAAAAAGAAGAAGACAAAGTCAAATAAGTTAGACAACAATAATATAGAGAAGCCAGGTTTGCTTCAGCCGTCCCGCGGTGATACTGTTGTCTCTGAGAAAAGAGAGCCGGATGAGGAGAACCAACATTCTGCTGGTAATGGACATGCAGATATACCCCTTGTAGAAAAGGAGAAGGATTCTGAGAATACAGATAATACTGATAAAAAAGCTAAAAAGAAAAGAAAGAAGAAAATGCTCACAACAGCTGATGTCCAAGAAGATTTGCCCATCAAGAATCAAAAGAATGGTACTGGAGAAAACTCGATTAGTTTCGTAAATTCTGAGCCGGAGGGAATACATGAAGCCTCATCCAAAGTTCCGTCTCGTCAAAGTGAAGAGAAGCTTGAGGAGAAGCATGAGATTGCTGTTAAGACTGATGATCCGGCAAGAACAACTGAAGATGAAGTTGAAGGAATTAACTTCAAGGAGTACTTTGTGCCTTGCGAGGAGAAGAAAGCAAACCAGTCGAGCATGGAGATGAAAAGTTTGAAAAAAGTGAAAACGAACGGCTTACCTTCTGTAAGCATATCAACTGAAGTTCAGAGTTCATCGAAGTTATCTGCAGATCATGAAAGTAAGAATAAATCTCGTGTTAGAAAAGACAGTGGCAAGAGACAGAGAGACTCGGCGCATAATTCTGATTCATCTAGAAGGTCTTCAAGAGTTCCGGAAAATGGGGTGAAAGATTCTAGTACTAGTGAGATGCCGGAGACAAATCTTCGAAAACCCAAGGAGATTATTGCTGAATCATCTATCCTGAAGAAAAAGAATGCCTCTTTAGTGAAATCAAGCTTCGAGAAATTTCCTGGAAAGAGTGGGAATAAAAGGTCGCTATTCAGTCTGAATGTGACTAATAGGATGGAGTTCAAGACTCCAAAAAAGAAGAGCTTGCTCACAAAACAAGGAGCACTATTCCAGGACATTAGTGGTGAAAGTTCAGGTGATGAAAACGGGACAGCACATTCGAGTGGTAGCACACGAAGTCCATCAGATAGCTCATCCATGTCTGACCACTCAATGGGCGAAAGTGACTTGAGCCAGGATTCAACTAGAAAGGGTTCGTTCTTCTACCCTTGATTTTTTGATGTGGACAAATATTTCTGTTGGTTATACTTCCTAACCTGCGTGCGTGTGTACACTTAGTTTGTGAATGACATTGATTTCGGAGAGGATTTGAGGGAAGGATTTCAAACTTATGTTGGCGGAAGTTTGTTACGTAGAGACTTAAGTAATTGTTTGTACAACTATATCACTTAAATCTTCTAGAGTAGAACCTTCACTTAAGTATTTTGAGAAAATAAAATATGAGTTGCAGAAAAAAGTTAGAATTTAAGTTATGGTTCCATCTCATATTCAATTAGCATTTTGAGCTGATGCAAATTGGTTCCACTTGTAATTTAAATTTGTAGTCGTGACAGAGTAATTAGGTGCTCTCATGTAATGAGATTTATATAGGAAATTAGAATGCTTTAGTTTGTTTACTTAAATTACCAATAAAGTCCTCTGTCTCCCTTTCTTTTCGTTGTCTTGGCCTTTTCAACTTGCGAGTAAAAGTTATTTATTTGTTTTAATCGCAGGATCCAGTGTTGCTCAAGGACAATTTACTGGAGGGAAAGGCACGTCAAAGTTAGAGTAAGTCCATTAGATTTTCGTGCATCTAGCCAACATTGCTCATGGTTACAATACCGTTGCCAAATTCTGAATTAGCTGCTTATGAAACACGTCTTAGACATTGCCTGGTTATTAGCATTTAGCAGACTAAAATGCCTGGTGCCTCTGTGCTATGCTCATTGGTTCTCAGACATGTTTCATGGTCAATGCTTGATTTTCTATAGCATCCATTTAAGCACATGCTTGTCGTTGAGTCAAACATTCAGAAGAAATGTCTATGTATAATATGGCATGGACAATAAGTTGGTTAATACTTGGAGGTATATATTAGAAACCGTGTTCAACTTAGAAAAATAAATAAATAAAAGACGGTCATCTTGGCTTGTAGTTGGAAAATATATGCTCCCTTAATTTTATATTTTATCCTTCAATGCTCTTAAATCCTACCTGTTCCAAGAAGGGTAAAGAAACCTGTGAAAAAAAATGTTGGAATGAGTTTTTCTGTAATCTAAGATTATCATTTAATCATATAAAATAATAATGCACCAATTTGCTTTTCTGCACACTGTGTTATGCCATTAATTGCTTTAGCATACAGATTACTGAAACCTTGATTTACATGCCTTCTTTTGCAATATCGTCTACCATTAATCAAAATGTAACATTGCTATTATTATTGCAACAGCCTCCTAGACTCTGAGGAAATGACAATGGATATGATTCTCAGAAGCTCTAAGCGGTTCAAGAAGGCCAAGCTCCTCGCCTCGCAAAATGAAGCCAATCAGAACGAAAGCCAGCCGATCGAATTCGTTCCTGATAGCTTGCCCGTTTAGTCTCTGAGTATTGAAGTTGAGTGGCGTTTGAATTCTGCTTGAAAACCCATAATTGTTCCTTAGAGATGGTGCAAGAATTTTAGGTCACAACAACGTTTGAAGTTTGAAGGACACTGTTCTTCTATTTTTGTAGAATGATTGTTATGATTTTTGTCTGTTGTGGGAGGAAATTGTGCTTATTTCATAATTGTTACTTTTGTTTTGGGAAGTTTTTGTAAAGTAAAAAAAGCACTTAAGTTTGGTTTCATAACCAAGTTTTCTTGGAGAAACCTTGAGTTGCATTGCATGCCTTAATAATGTCTTGGGTTCGGTTTCCACTAGTGGGATATGAGTAGCTTTTCCGTTTTCCATCTTTGTGAGGTGAGGGTTGGTTTGCAACATTGGTGTTACTTTGGTTTCACATTACGTGTTGAATTTTAGTTCATATATACTGTAAACGCACGATATTTAAAACTGTACTTCCAAATGTCCGAGGTTTTTTTTTCTTTACATTCTAAACTATTTTTTATATCAAAATACCACCCAAAGGTATGTGTCGAAATTTGAGGTGTTAGTTCATGATGGCAAAAACTTTGAAATCTTTATATCTAAATCTTCTTGATGATGTTTAAAACCTAATTATTTGAAAATTTTCGTATACGTTGCCCGGAAAATTGTAATGAGAGACGTCGATGTAATTTTAGCTCCACTTTCAACTTTCCGGCAATAGTTAACAAAATTATTCGAATATTTGAGTCTTACATGCTGTCAAGAAGATTTTAATATATAAATTGCAAGTTTTTGCCATTGTAATAGAAAAAATAAAGTAGGAGGTAAAATATTAAAAACAAAAAAACAAAAAAAAAAAAAACGGATTCTTTAAGAGACAAATAAACGAATCATTCAAATAACAAATTGTAGTCAACATACGAATCATCTTCATATTGTGTAAGTTTTCTTACACAAATTAACCTTGAAAGATTTAAACAGAGATGTTCTAGCTTATAAAAAGATCCCTATGTGTGATCATAGGATTTAACATTGGACTCATAAACAGTTGCGGCAAAATTACATCAAGAAATTTGGGGAAAAGAAAGAGAAAAAAACCTATAAATAATAAGTTGAAGAATAATTATGGCCCACTTGTTTTCCGAAAAACCACCTCCGTGTCCAACCCGAACCCGTCAACGGCCCGAACATAAACCAACTCCGATCTCCTAAATAGCTTCTTAAGCGGCTCAACACTCCGCAAGTCATTAGCCGAGTACTTATCCGACGGCGTAGATAGCGCCACGTGTAACACACACACCCCGCCAGGCCTCAACGTCCGTTCGATCTCGCCCACAAATTTCTCCGGATACAGAGCGTGATCAAACACGTTCGAGAATTCGAAGTCGAAGCTCCCGTCATCGAACGGCTGGCGATGAAAGTCCCCCTGCACGACCAACGGCGGCGACGGCACCAGATCGATTCCAATCGAATCGGACACTCCGACCCGCCTCAAGGCCTCCACTTCCTGGCCCATTCTCGCCCCGACGGAGAGCGCTCTAGAAGAGTTGGACAGCAAATTTCTCTTCTTCAGGTCCTCGAAAAACACCACGAAGACCCGGATCTTGCGGTCCCAGTCGCGGGTCACCCATATTTTGCGGAGTTTCGGGTTGAGTGTCTTGTTGAGCTGGTGGTGGATGTAGGCATCGTAGGAGGTGTATCCGGGTCGGATCTTGAGCCCTGGGGTGGAGGGCGGTGGTGGGGTGGTGGTGAGGGTGGTTTTGAAAGATGTGATAAGGAATAGAAACATAGATAGGAGGAAGAAGAAGAAGAAAATGAAGTATTTGGATTTGATCAGTTGGGGTGGCTTCATTTTTTATGGCTGCATGGCTTGTGTTTTGCACATGTAATAATAATCTAGGCGTCAAGTTTTGTTTTTGATGTGCATCTGTAGTTTATCTAAAAAGTCATTAGTGAGGGGATGGAAGAGAACAAGTGGAGGGGGTAATAGAGATGCATGTTTTACAAGTGTGGGTGCATTATGCATGGTAGGCGATTACTCCAATGTTTGCTAATAATGGTCTTCATTTATAGGTGGATTAATGACTACTAATATGCTTTCTACAATATGCTCAAAATTCAAATTTTGAGCGGTGATCTATATAGTTTGGAGCCTATGGCGTTGACAAGATTAAACCGTGATATAAATAAACAAAATTCATATTAGAACAGTGCTACTATATATACTTGTACAATATGATCAAACGATTAAGAAACCATATTAATTATTCTTCCAATTGTAAATTCTCTTGTTTCTATGTTACAATTGCTATGAATAGGAGGAGAATTCATTTTTAATTTATTATACCTAAGAAATTCACCGACAAACGGAAACAAACTCAGCCCAAAATTATGACTAAACGAAATCCAAAACAAGTGCAAACAATGTATTAAAAACAAACATACAAATTCACTTGAGAGTTTCTAGAAGTAAGCGATTTTAAATTACCCAAACGAATTACGAATTCAAATTGCAGCAAAAAGATATCAAAAGGCTCCCAACGAGCTGAATTCTCAATCTCTAAACACCGGTTCGTCCGAAATCAATAAACGAAAGTGAATTATTAAGAGAAGAATCATGCAAGAGTAAAGGAAAGATTCAAATATTCAAAAGAGGTAAGTCTAGGTTAAGAAAATGGTAAGTGGTGAGTTCTGACCGTAGTTGGAGAGTGTCGGCACTTAAATAGTATCAGTCGAGGAGGGCATCGTGGTAATTTCTCCTGAAAATGACGACTGTCGATCGAGCGTCAACTTGCGTCGATCGACGGTACCTTTGGCGTCGTTTTCCTCGACGCAGGCGCATTGTTCTTGGCATGTCGATCAACTAAGGCTGTCGACTCAGTTGGTAGGCGCCCGTCGATGTCGATGTCGCGTCCACGGACTTCGTCGATCGACGGCGGCTGGTAAACCTCGGCAAGTCGATCGACTGGGGATTTTGATGTAGGCGAAGGTGTGCGTCGGCGCTGTGTCGACGACGCGTCAATTGATATGGTCAACCGACTGCAGGCTTTGCGAATCCTTATCCGCTTTTTGTCGTTCCGAACTGGTCGTAGCTCCTGGGAACGCGTGTGGCTCCGCCCGGAAAAACTAAAACAGATAAAAAAACCAAATTAGAATGAAAACGTACCAAAAGATGAGAGAAAAAGTGTTAAACGAGATAAGAACGCATGACCTGCAAAAAGACTAAAAGAAAAAAAAGCGAGAGAAAATACGAGAAAAAACCCGCTATAACACACAAAACAAAATGCAAAAATAAACGAAAATCACACAAAAAAATGTACAAATCAACTCCCCCACGCATTGCTTTTTGCTGTCCTCAAGTAAAACCGAGTCTAAATATAGACAAGAAAAACCTAGCCACCTGATAAACTAACCACTAATGCATTCAAAAGATTCGATGAGTTAATGCATGAAATCAGAAACTTAACTAAAAGGACGACATGATACGTTGAGGTAAGAAGTTTAGAATTTCTTCCGAACACCTGTGAAGCCCCGTCTATTTACTGTTATAATTTATTAAAATTAATTTTTATTCTTTATATCACTAATTTTATTTCATTTTAATTTAAATATTTTATTACAATAACATTTTTTTGGAATATATATTGGATATTATAAATTTTTATTTCTATTTACTTTATTTTGTAACTGGAATAAATACACATAGTATATTTTATTTTGACCCAATATGTTAAATCGGGCCTAAAAATACTTCAAACTTGTATCAATTACATAGGCCCATCGTTTGGCCCAAGTCCTTAGCCCATTAGAAGGCCCCGCCTCAGTTTGTATCATCCCCAATCTCATCATATAAGGATCAGAAATTTTCATTTGTTTTTCGTTTCTTCTTACTTTCGCTATAACCAAACCCTTTGGCAGTAGATTTTTCGTCAGCCGATTGCTAAAATTCTAACTAACAGATTATTACGAAATTTTTACCGTATATAGAACTTTTCATAAGGTTTCCAACGCCACCTCCGGATCGACGATCGGAGCTTTGAATCATCAGAAAAACTCCGGCGAAGTTTCTGTGCGCTGTAACATTTCGGCCGGCGCCGTCGAACTTTGGCTGCCGATTTCTGGCGAACAAAAGGTCCAAATCTAACATATAATATATCAATTTGCTCGTCTTTACTTCAGTTTCAAAAGCCCTTAATTAATTTCATATTTCGGGTTTTATCCAGTTGGGGTTTTGAGCTTGAAAGATTGTGTGTATATGTAAGTATATGTGTTGTGTGTGATTGTGTGTGTGTTTTTCGGACTGGTGATGGTCGGAGCTTGGTCGGGGAGCAGTGAGGAAGTTTTCGGTAGTGGAGCTCGCCAGGCTGAGGTGATGTCGATGGGAAGGATGTGATGAACCTTAGTTTTGAAGTTTTTGGGTGAAAATGAATTGGGTTAATAAGTTATGGGTTGGGTTTTGAGAATTAGATATAGTTTTGGACCCAATTGAAGATTTTTAAAATATCAATTTGAACCCTCTAAGTTTCAATTTAGTCCTCCTAAATTCAGTTTTGGTTTATTTCAAATTGACCCCAATTACTTTATTAATTTTTCAAAACCATACAACTTTCTTATTTTTGAGCCGAAATGGGTCAAACGACTTCCAAATGATTTCAAATTCGAATCATAGCTTTGTTATAACATCCTCCTACGTAAGACGTATCCAAAATTAAAATTTTACCCTTTGAACTTCTAAGTTCAAGAATCGAGGCCAAGTGTCCTTGTTGTACTATTACGCTTCCAATTATATTAGTTTCATTTCTAAGTGTCTTAGAACCTTATATATGTTACTTTAATATAGTTATATTATATTTTAGGTCTGTACATGGGCTTTTATTTGGAAGTGACGAGGCATTTTATGTACTAGATTGGGAACCTCGTAAAGCCATCGTAGTTATATGCTTGGTTCTGGAAAGAACTTCAAAGAAGGTGAGTAAAACTTTCTTAAACTGGGGAGTCTGAAAATTCTCAAATTATAATGCGTTGTTTGTGCTTATCTGCGAATAAAATATTTTTAACTCGAAAGTTTGAGATTTCCCAAATCAAGAAGCACTTGTTGCTTAAACATATTTTTCGGTTTGTATAGTCTTTTGAAAAATAGTATTTTGAGGGAAAATATGCAAGTGTGCATTGCCCTTGTGCTTAATCATAAATTCAATTATATGATTTTATACCAAAGGTATCATTTGAACTCGACTGTTGTTGTTGACGGTCTGTTATTGATTGTTGTTGCATGTTACTGTTACTGTTACTGTCTGTCTGTCACTGTTACTGTGTGTCTTGTCATTGTTACTGTCTGTCAGGCACGAGTAGTTTGGGCAATCAATCGAGCAGGTTGCCTGTGGTTCTTGCTTGACTACTCGTGGTACCTATTCCCATTGTTCCTGGTCGGGTCGGAGACGACGACAGGATTTGGGTCGTAGATTGGGTATATTCCGGAATATGACGTACCCTGGGTTTGAATCCCATAGCTAAAGGAACGTCGAGCCTACTGGGAGGGATAAGGAGATTAAGGCTGCGGCCTGGAGTGTCACCTTTCATGGTGAGCGGAAACGTATGGGTCATGTTTGATCGACATTGATTCTATGTTTATGTGAGTTAATCTGGCTCGGAAGCTAAGTGTTACGCATGGGAGCCACCTCTAGATTCCTTCGGGAGTTAAGTGCTACGCGCGGGAGCCACCTCTAGAGTTCCGTACCCGAACACTCACTAATTGGACTGACTATTTTAGAACGAGATAGTTTTTCCTGTCTGTTCAACTGTTAATTGTTCCAATTGATTTCTAAAAAAAAATTAACATTATTTTTTGTTCTAAAAGTGATAATTGGTTAGTATTGAGAAAATCTATTTTTTATTTAAATTTAAAATATTTTAATTTTGAAGTTGTTGGCTAGAATTTTATAAAACATATGAGAATAATTTTACACACTAAAAGCTTTGATTATATTATGAAAATAATTTTCTTAAACTCTTGTCAGTTTTATATTTCAAAGAAAATCCGCATTTTCATTTTTGTCCCTCACTGAGCTCTTTTAGCTCACGCTCTCTTTTGTTTTAAAATCAAACTCTCCAGATATCGACATTTTGAGAGTGACCCGGATCTCGATCCTCCCGGTGAAGAGTTGCTTGTTGGCTAGGGCTACCTTTTATCAGTTTAGTATTGTTTGTATAAAAATCTAGTCGTATTAAGTCTACCAACACAACAAGTTTTAACGAACAGAAGGTGAGACTTTGTTTGTTTATTTATTTATGTTACTATTAAGGTAGTATTTTATTTGGGGCGTTACAATGCCTAAAAAAAACTCCATGTGCTTATCGAAAAATGTAATAAGTTGCATTTAGAAACATAAGATTAGAGTCAATGAACTCTCATTTTCGAGTTGTAATATCATGCTCGTCTAGTAACTCGCCTTTATGGGTACTCAAACAAAAAGAAGAAGAAGAAGAAGAAGAAGAAGAAGAAGAAGAAGAAGAAGAAGAAGAAGAGAAAAAAATATAAAAAAAGGGAAAAAAAAAAGAAGAAAAAAAGTACAAGAAGAGAAATTCTTATACAAGTGAAGTATATATATAATAAGTCGTGCAACCCTTGTATGCATTTTTATTTTTACTTTTTAGATTTTATTGTTACAGAGATGTATAGATGATTGGGCTAGTCGGGTGCCGACTTAGCAGTTTGAGCGTGAATAGACCTTGGTCGAGGCATGGATGGGGGACGTACATGAAGGGCAACATATTACATTTCCAAAAATAACACAAATTCCTATAGAGGGCATTGAAAATGGGGCTAGTAGAGAGTATTCGACTCTTGGAACGTTTAAACGTTCATTTTCAAAATCACACTGGAAATAAAAATATCTCTTTATATTCGATCTCTCTGTGGGGTAAGAGGTGTTCGAAACGAGTTAAAATATGAATAGAACAATGATAAAAACACTTCATTGATTTCTTACACTTCATTTCATACAATTACACTACTGTCGAACGAAAGTCTAAACAACCTAACCAAACAAGCATACAAACTAATTTGCTAA
>BMAC01001085.1:134037-154937 GCA_014905375.1 Phtheirospermum japonicum
CCCAAGACATAAACCATACAATGTCCACATTGTAATATAAAATAAATTAAAGTACAATAAAAGTGAAGAGAGAGAGAGAGAGAAACGTCCATATGGTCGTACTTGTAGTAAAGAGTTGAGTGTCAAATGAAATGGGTGGCGAAGTCGAGAGGAGCCTATAAGAAAAGAAAAACATAAGCACACAAGAAAAACAAAGAAATATTAGTTATTATTATTATTATTATTATTATTATTATTATTATTATTATTATTTTGTTTTTTATTTTTTTTTATAATTCGGTGGGAGGATCGTCGTCGAGATCCATCTTCGGATGGGAGTCGGTTGCATGAGAGGAATTTGATTGGCCGAAACGCTCTTCAAGCCAGGAGAGATGAGCTCTTAGCTTTTGAAATTTTTGACGATTGCTTTTGTGATTATTATCAATCTTTTCGTCGATGAGCTCGAGCTTCTCAAACATTCTCGTTCGAAAATCCCGATTCTCCTCAAAGAATCATTCCCAATCACTGTTCGGACCCGAACCAGTTTGCGGGGCTTCTTCCACCTTTCACTAGGTCTCAAGTGCGAGTCGTCGTACCGTGTTTGCCCGTTGGGAGAGTGGAGATCCTAAGAGCCGGTAAACCCATGTCAGTCGTATCATACCCGAAGTGGTGGGTGAGGCCGATTATGAACGGGGCGAAGGAAAGGAGCGATGTTTTATTACCCAACTTCTTCTCCACGATGTTGTGGATTCCGTTTAAGAGGAGGGGGAAGAGTCGAGGTTGACGAGCGTTAAGTAGGCACCAAAGTACAAAAAGTTCCAGTTTAGTCACATTGGTGGCCTCTTGGTTGCACAGTATCACGTGGGCGAAGGTTTTATATGCGACGTAGACTGGGTCGTCTCGAATCCTTGTAATTTAAAATCGAGTGCAAGACCCCGTATTACCTCTCTTCAGCTTGACCTGAAAGGAGGCGATGTCTAACTCGTCTTCTTGGGGAATTGGATGAACACCGTTTCTAGTCAAACTGAACACTTCTTTAAAAAGGCGCTCATTCTCCCGAACTTTGTTGCCACCAAGTCGGAAAGTGAACGTCCTATCGGCGAAGACGTTCAATGTGGCGAAGAACTCGAGCACGAGTTCGTGATATTTGGAAAGTCCATCTGGACGAGCGTAGTGCACCCGAGTCCGTTGATGTATCGTAGGACGTCCCCATGATGTTCCGACCCTTCTTGTGCCCACTCTTCAATCTCATTGAGATCAATTACCCTATGTGACGTAAACGTAAACGTCGGACCCCCTATTTTTGTTTAAGAAAGAAGAAGTAAATGGTGCAAATAGAAACTTTCCGGAATTAGTGAACCGTGGTTGGAGACTCGTCGGAAAATGAACAAGGAGCGAGAGTTTGGCTATTGCTTGGAGGAAGAGAGGAAGACAACCGAACGACAAAAGACAAAAGGAATATTTTTGAAATTATTTCTGGAGGTAAACAATTAGCTTCCTTAATCATACGTGGCTCTCCCATCTACAAAGATAAAAGGAAAAAAACCGAAACGAAGGAGAACAAAGCAAAACACAGGAAAAACAAGAATAAAGAAGAGTTGGAGAACGAATATACAAAAATTTCAAATAAGGATACGAAATGCTTGGGTTGCCTCCCAAGAAGCGGTTGCTTAACATCCCTAGCTTGAAGAACTCGTGTTGACTAGGCTATAGGTGGGTCCTTAAGAGTTTCAGCCTCTACATCGTGGGTTAATCTCGCTCCGTGAAAGTATGGTTTGGCACGATGACCGTTGACTTGAGAACGTTTGAGTTTTTTCATTAACCAGTTTCACCACCCCATATGTAATGACATCTTTAACCAAGAATGGCCCACTCCACCTTGACTTGAGCTTCCCGGGAAATAAATGGAGGCGAGAGTTATAGAGTAAGACTTACATGTCGACCTTGAGATCTTTAGTGACGAGCTTCTTATCATGTTGAAGCTTCACTTTTCTCTTGTATATTTCAGCATTTTCATAAGCTTTGTTTCGTATCTCATCAAGCTCTTCAAGTTGTAGCCCCCGCACATTACCGTCTTGCATCAAATCGAAATTAACGGCTCATACAGCCCAATAGGCTCGGTGCTCCATCTCGACCAGAAGGTGACACGCCTTGCCGTATACCATTCGATAAGGGCTAGTTACTAAAACCATCTGTACGCTGTTTAGTATGCCCAAAGAGCGTCCTTAGCCGACCAATCCTTACGGTTCGGTTGGACGGTTTTCTCAAGAATGGCCTTGATCTGTTTGTTGCTCATCTCAACTTGGCCTGATGTCTAAGGATGATATGTTGTGTCCACCTTATGCTTGATCCCATATCGTGCCATTAGTTTTTCAACCTGAACCGACCGAAAATATTTCCCTGCACAAAATTAAGTACAACTTGGCATTGCACGTCTTGGTGGGAATAACTAACCCATTTAGACACGTAATCAACAGCGGCTAGGATGTACTCATACTCAAAAGACATCGGGAACGGTCCCATGAAATCTTTACCCCACACGTCGAATATTTCAACCACAAGGTTGCTCGTCAGTGGTATCTCATTCCTCTTTCTAATATTTCCTGTTTGTTGGCATCGGTCAAAGGACTTGCAAAACTCATGAGCATCCTTGAATAGCGCCGGCTAATATAATCCCGATTTAAGGACTTTGAAAGCGGTCTTTTGTCCTCCAAAATGGCTGCCACTTTGTTGATCATGGTAAAAGTTAAGATGCTCTTTTGTTCGTCCTCGGGGATGCATCTTCGGATAATGCCATCTTTCCCAAACCGAGAAAGGAATGGGTCTCCCCAAAAGTGATTCCTGCAAATTGAAAGAAATCTCTTCCGTTCTTGGAAGGATAATTCGGATCTCAAAAGGCCACATGCGAGATAGTGAACGATATCGGCATATCATGGGGTGGGGTGAGAAGAAATAACATACGTAAATTCATAAGGAAATGAATCATTGATACGTTCATGCTCATGCAGATTTCCCTTTACACTCAAGCTAGATAAATGGTGAGCGACTACATTTTCACAACCTTTTCTATCCCGAATTTTGACGTCAAATTCTTGTAAAAAAAGTATCCATAAAATCAAACGCGGCTTACTCTAAGTTTTATTAAAAAGGTGACGGAGAGCCGCGTGATCGCTATGGACGATGACCTTAGAGCCGACTATGTAAGACCAAGAATTTTCAAGTGATAAAACCACGGCTAAAAGTTCTTTCTCAGTGGTGGTATAGTTTCTTTGAGTCTCATTTAACATCGACTCAAATAATAAATAACCCTAAGAAGACTATCCACTCGTTGACCCAAAATGACTCTCACCGCATCGTTCGATGCATCACACATTATTTCAAAAGGGAGAACCAATTTGGAGCAACGACCAATGATCCATAGTTAGTTTTTCCTTAAGAAGTTTGAAAGCATTTTAACTTGACTCATTGAATACAAAAGGCACATCAAGGCCAAGTAACTGACACAACAGGCGACTAGTTTTCAAAAAATCTTTTATGAATCGTCTATAAAATCCCGCATGCCCTAGAAAACTTCTAATGCCCTTCACGTTCGTGGGAGGGGGTAGACTCTCAATGACATAAACCTTCACCTTCTCCACTTCTAGACCCCTACTTGACACAATGACCGAGAATGATACCGCTCTTAACCATAAAATGACTTTTTTCCCAACTAAGAGTCAAATGACTATCAATGCAACGCTCAAGTACTTTAGATAAATTATTTAAATAATAAGCAAAGGATGAGCCAAATACTGAAAGTTTGTCCATGAAAACCTCGAGGAAGTCATCGATCATATCCGTGAAAATGGACAACATGCAGCATTGGAAAGTTGTTAGTGCGTTACATAGGCCAAAAGGCATCCTCCGGAAGGTAAATGTCCCGAATGGGCATGTGAAGGTCGTCTTTTTCTGGTCTTCCGAAGCTATTGACACTTGATAATATCTAGAAAGGCCATCGAAGAAGCAGTAATATTGATGTCCGACTAATTTATAGAGCAATTGATCGACGAACAGAAGTGGAAAGTAGTATTTCCTCGTAGCGGCATTAACCTTCCTGTAATCAATGCACATGCGCCACCCAGTGGTCAATCTAGTCGGTACAATCTCCCCTTTGTCAGTTTTAATGATTCTGATTCCACCCTTCTTTGAAACCACATGAACGGGGCTCACCCATTCACTGCCGGGCACTAGAAAGACGATCCCTTCATTAATCAACTTGAAGTTTTTTTTTTCTTCACTACCTCTGAACCAGTTTCATTCCCTCTTCCAACACGATACGGTGCATGCATGTGGCTAGGCTTATTCCCTTAATATCTCTCAAACTCCACCCAATAGCTCCTTGAAACCTCTTAAGCACGTCGATCAAGGCTTTCTCCTCTTCACTTGATAATTCGCCAAAAATGACGACCGACTTCTTTTCGCTTTTTTCAAGGAATACATATTTGAGGTGACTCAGGAGGGGCTTGAGTTCGGATTTAGGTTCAATGTACAGTTTCTCGCCTCCTAACTAACAAAGGTCAATCACTCCCTCCAAATTGGGCTCAAGCCAATCGTCGTCCATGGCGAGCCATGAGGTACTGCCTTAAGTGAGGAACTCACGGATGATGGATTCTTCTTTGAGCTTATCTTGCACTAGTGGAGAAATAGGATCGATGAATGAACATTCAGCGATCATGGACGAAGATGGTGTTGCTTGGAAGTCGTGAATGGAGAAAGTGACCGTCTCATCCAAAACGGACAAAGTCATGTTGTCATTTTTCACATTAATAAACGTGTTGGTCATGGCCATGAAGGGTCGGCCCAAAATAATAGTATGTTCCCAGCTATCGTCCCGCACGTCCCCGACATCCAATATAACAAAGTCGATGGGGACGATGAGGCTACCGACTTGCACGAGGAAATCTTTGAAAATCCCATTAGGATATCGGATGGACCGATCCGCTAATTGGTGTCACATCTTCGTCAGTATAAGCTCACCTAGATCAACTGCTCAAAAATAGAAAAAGGCATTAAATTTATCCCCGCCCCAAGGTCGAGCATACCCTGAGTTTCTTTCCCATTTCCCAATGTGATTTTTATGCAAAAACTTATGGGGTCACACTTCTTAGGGGGAAGGGGATTGCGAAAAATAACACTCGCCGCATTTGAAAAGCAAATTTTCTCATTTTCAGTAAAATGTCTTTTTTTTTAAGCAAGTTCTTTAAGAAAAACTTACATATGTGATTCAAGCTTAATGCACCTATTTTTATAAACTATTTATCAAAACATTTAAAGCTTGCCCGCAAGAGAACAGGGTCACTTATAGGTGGGTAAGTTGACTCGAGTCGATCTCAAGGAACATGCAATCGGAATCTCGAATAGTTTGTTCAATCACAAAGTAACATGAAACCTTATACAATTCAGGGGTTTTGTTTGTTTTGATTATCTAAGAATTTAAAACGCATGAACATCAATTAAGATTAGGTAATTATGATGAATCTAATACTTATAGCTAACTTAAAGACTCAAGAGAATAACTAGCATAATCAAAAAGCAATTATCTAAAATGCAATGTAAACGGAATAAAGTATCTAAGCATGAACAATATTAAAGCTTTAGAAACCAAACATCAATTAAACTAAATGAAAGATTACAAATTCAAGTATCAAAAGTAACTAAGGTTCGAAACATAAAATAACTCGAGAACAATAATTGAAAAGCTACTACTTAATTGCATAAATTAAACTAAGATAATAATTAAAGAGTTTAGAGTATTTATTGAACTAAGAAATGCAGTAAATTCTCCAGCTATTCCGGAGGAAGTGCGTAGACCTTGACCGAAAATCGAGTCACGAACTAACAGTTGGAACTTGGAGCTTGCGACCCTTGATTCTTCGATCTCGATCTATTATTATGTTGTGGGATGTAGAGTTGTGTTGTTTTTGAGCAAAAGGACCGAAAGTAGGGTTGTAGAGGTATTAAGTGTGTCTTGGGACGGATTAGAGAGGGGTTTATATAGTTTTCCCTTGTCTTGGAGCACAAGTTAGGGTAAAAATGTGTTTTCTGGGCAGGTAAGGGTTAGACTTAGCGGTATGAGTTACCGCTAACTGTACCGTTAACCTTGCAGCCACTTCCCAACGGTAACTTTAGCAGTAAGGAGTAACCGTTAAGTTCGCCGCTGACCTCTCTGTCACTTCGTAATGGTGTGACTAGCGGTATACTTGGTCTTGGAGCTCTCTGTCCATCCTTAGCGGTTCAGGTAACGATGATGGTGACGGTTATAGATACCGTTAACTCCAAGTTTCTGCTACTCCATCGCCGGAAGGCTCGATTCTCATCCTCTACTAATTAAACTTCATCCCTTAAGCACTGAACTCTCCGGCTACTTAGCTGTAAGATGAGAAACAGAGAATAATCACCTATTTGCATCAATTTCGATCATAATACGGTAAAATAAGTTGGGAGTACAAATATATGGAATTTAGCTTAAACTACCCAACTTATACCAAAAGTAATAAGAAAAACTAACAGAAATACTAATAAAAATAAGGAAAAATATGTGCTAATCAAACTACCCCACGCTTGTTGGTTTGTTCGTCCTCGAACAGACGATTATTTCAAAGTATAACAAGAAAGAAAATCAGTGCAAGCTAAGAGTCGTGCCGTGCTACATACATATTTTGAAAATATAGATACAAGTCACGCAACTTCATATGCTCGACCATTATTACATTGTCACTCCTAAAACTAAATCATGCATCCTCTCAAAAGGAGATATATAGGGGTGTTCACTCATAAACCCTCAAGCATTGCTGCATAGGATGTATATACGCTCAAATCATACAAATACATGCGCAATAAATAAGAACCGAAAATCAGTCTCTTTTCAATCGCAAATTAAGTGTGTTATCAACAAAGAATCGGAAAAGGTCTTTTGGGGTTGTAATGTAAGGCTCTTTGGACGGGTATGGAATATATAAGCCGTGTGGCTAACTCACGATATAACGCGATTAATAACTCACCAAATATAATCTAATCAAGAAGCAAAGTGCTTGTTTTGCATGTAATTGTGGGGTTTTTCTCGTGTTTTTAATTAGGGTTTTATATTATTTTTAGTAGTTCTTGAGTCGATTAGTTAGTTTTCTAGGTTATTTCTCTTGTTTTATTATTTTTCGTGTTTCTTGTTGATTTTATATTTAATTTAGTTAATTGGGTTCAATTGATTTGAGGTTTGGTGAAATTCTTTGGTTTTTATGTTGAAAATTCCTTTTTTTAAAGGTGGAGGCATTGAAGGCCAAAGTTGAAGCCAAGCCGTGTCAAGAATTGCCAAAATTTGTGCCAAAACAAGCTTTAAAAGTGGCAAACATTATGGGATGCTCGCCAAGGCAAGCCAAAACCCAAGCCAAAGCCCCCAGCAGCCTTTGGCGCATGCCAGGCAATGCCAAAACCCAAGCCAGCGCCTTCCAGTAGCCTTTGGCGCACACCAGGCGACGCCAAAACCCAAGCCAGCGCCTGGCGTTTGCCAGCTTCCTTGCCAAATCCTGCACCAAAGCGCCTGGCGTTTGCCAGCTTCCAAGCCAAATCCTGCGCCAAAGCCCCCTCCCAGCAGTCTGGCATTTGCCAAACTGCAAGCCAAATCCTGCGCCACAGCTCCCTGGCGCAAGCCAACAGCAACGCCAATAGGTCAAACCCTGGTCAAACCTAGGAAAATCAAGCCTTTTAAGGCCAATTTGGCCCGTTTAACCCAATTTAATCTAGTATAAATAGAACCCAACTCTCATTTTGTAAAAAACCACTCCCATCCCAAACCTAACTTGGGTTTGGTATTAAATTTCTCTCAAGCTCTTGGATGATTTTCTCTTCCTTAGGATTTAGATTCAATTTCAAGCTTTGATGTAATTTCCTTTTCTAGATTAGATTTAATTTCAAGCACCTCATTGGGTTTATAAGCCTAAGAAGAATCCAAGTACTCCCTTGGATTGTTTACTTTGATGCAATTTAATTCAAGCTTAGTTTCCTTTCTTAATTCAAGTAAGTTTCTTTTCAATTTAATGTTTTATGCTTTATTTCCATGCTTTGTTCTTCATTTCCATGTTTGTTCTTCATTTTATACTTTTTGTCTTAGCACCTTGAATTCATGTTAGATCTTAAGAATTGGCTATGGAATCTAGATGAGTGACACATTTAGATCATAGATCGAGTCTTAGATCGTCTTGATTTTGAGTTTTTCTTATGCTTTATTTGCAATTTTATTTTCATGCATAGTTTTAGGTTGAATCTTAGATCTACTCTTTGTTGCTTGTTATTTTTCATAAAGTTTTAAACTTTCATGTTAACTTTTATTGCTCTTTCTATCCATGCTTTCAATTTTTGCTAATTTTCATTATTTGAGTTTTTATGCATAGTTGTACCTTGTGCTTGCATGCTTGTACTTGGTGAAACATTGCATTTTCTTGCTTATTTTCATTATCGCTTTGCATTCCATATTGAGGCATACGACGAGGCATCAGACCAACATGCAATTTCAATTTCTAAGGATAGTCTAGCTAGTTTAATTACTTTATTTTTATTTTCCTTTATTTTTCCAAGATTGAAACACATTGAATCCTTCAATTGAATCGATTTCCGATAATACCAAGTCAAGAACCCGTTGATTAATTTCAACACCACAAAAATCTACACTTCAGTGCTTCACCTCATTTAAAAGAAAAACCTCACTAATTACTCATAACGTAGCCTTTAAACTTAGGCTATTTCCCAACTCGTAACTCTAAAATCCGACTTTTGCTCGAACCACTTAACTTTTAAGAAGCTTAAGATACGCTTCCTTATTACAACTCAACTCTTGCCTCTTAAGCATTAGGCTTTATAAAGAACACAAACCTTTAAAATCGTAGGCAACTACTCAACTAGAACCAGCATCCTCTTTTATTCTTCTCTCTTTTTTTTTATTTGTCCCCCTTCAATTCTTTTTATGGGGTCTCTTTTTTTATTCTTTTCTTTTCTCGGATGGTAGCCCTAACTTACAAAAATTCATGAAATCGTAAATTCCTAATAAAATTCTCCAAAACACTAATAACCAACAAAATAACGAACTTCTACCCCACGCTTTTAATGGGTTAGTAGGGGTCGACTCAATAAATCACTCAAGGCTATAAGCATGCATTATTTGGCTATGATTGGCTCATTCGGAATTTATAGTGGCTAAAAATATGTGGATATGGCCGGAATAGGGTTTTTTCTGTGCCTTAATGTCATTTTTCAAAGCTAACTACACACAGCGGTTTCAAAGAGATATCAAAACTGAAACTTATTCAAACATATGCAATTATGATAATCACTCAGGCTTACTCACAGGCTTTTTGCATGAAAAAGTTTTGAATTGACGCTGCTTTTAAGGTTTTGCGAAATCAATTGCGTCCAAGTACCATTTTACAATATATAAATAATAATTTTGAAAATATTTAATGCACTTATACACGCCCAAAGACAAGAACATCAAATCATACGTAGTCAACTTCGACAGGCAAGCCAGACAAACACAAATTAGCGCGGGAATAGCAATCAATCACGAGGATTTACTAATTATTACAGACCATAAAAATTCAAATTGCACCTAATTTACGAAATACACATCATACTCGACCCTCCCCCTCCCTAAAAATCCAGCAATCTCCAAATTGCCACAATTAAATATTAAATGAGAGAGGGGAAAGGAAACTTCCCTGAAAAATATCGAGTCTCTCCAATTGAAGTCGTGCAATTGGCCATCGTCTAGAGTCTTGTGATTGAATTTGTCCTTAAAACAAAAACTTCTGAAATATCAAAAATAACAAATAAACGTAAAATAAAAAATAAAAGCAAACAATAAAAATAGTGTTCATCAGTAATAAAAATATGGAAAATCACTTCCACGGCTCATCAGCAGGCGGCGGAGCAGAAGGTCATTGTCCCAAGAAACGAGCAAAATCAGCCGTCATCCTGTCCAGCATCTCCCTATTGGCCTCGCCCACCTCCCTACTTCGGCGAGCCTCCTCATGTCCCAACTGGGCCTCCCTATGCGCATGTCTAGCCTCCATAAATGCCATCCTCGTATTCTCGTTCGCCTCCCGGGCCTCTTTGAAGGCAAGTCGTGCGTCGCCGGAGAGTTGATCATAAATGTTAGTCTTGAAATCTCTATAATCCGTCAAGTAGGCGTCGAACTCTGGACGGCCCCAATACGATGACTCCCCAGTCGAACCCATCGTGGGCCCATCTTGCTGCCCAGCATCTTCCTCATCCATCGCTTGCTTCTCTTCGCGATCTTCATCTTCCTCATCCTCTTAACTCTCCTCAACGTACTCCCACAACTGCGTTACCATCCGCCTCTCGCCTCTCGGTCTCCCAGGCACTCGAACCATACGCCACTGAAGCGGCAGTGCCTGATAGGGATGGGAGTGTCGGAGTCTCTCGGTGCATATCCGCACACCTCGGCCAAGCCAGTAATGAAAGTCCCGTGTGAAAGAGGAACCAGTCGCTCCCTACTTATCTTCTTCACGTTCTTAAGGTACTTAATGATCATGGGGAAAATTTGGACGAGCTTCCCCTTCTTCATACAATATAGGACGTATAGCTCATCCCTGTTTATCAATGTCGGCTCCTCCTTACCAATCACACACCAGGCCAAAAACCGATACGCAGCGTACAACACGTTATCTTTCACCATCGTGAGGGGGAATTGACTCCTCCCCTCATTGTTCGGACACGAGATTTCTGTCCAGAACTCCCGCTCGTCATAGTGATAATCCCGCTTGCGGAACGTCACGCGGCCTTCAAAGCCAAAGACGGCCTGGATCATCTCAGGAGTAATGTTTTACTCCTCATCCCCAAATCGACACATCAGCGTGTTTTCGGCCATGATCTCGAAAGAAGTGTAAAACCTGAGCTCATAAGCTGGGATGTGTATCCGAGCCATTTGGATACAGTTGAGGTTATTGATGTACCCGATAAACCTCTCAGCGAATGCGTCGCCCTGGGCTACTTGCTTCATCCAGTAATCGACATCGATGACCACCGGATTCACAATTTGTGGATCGACCAAGGAATGATAGAGATCGACCTCGTCGTTGTAAACTTTGAATGGCGATCCAATCCTACATTGCACGTTCCTCCTTGTGTTGTTTGATGAAGAGGCCATAGCGTTAGTCTCTGGTCGGAAGGCGACCTTGAAAACTGTCGAAAATTCTGGATCGGCAGGAAACTTAGTAGAAAGGCATAACGGTAAGCCCTACCGTTACTGCAATCGCTACTACTTAGCGGTAAGCTAGCGGTCACTGTAACCGTTACTGATACCGCTATCTTTTCATCGAACAGGTTGTGCGCAGAAAATTTTACCGGCGTTTTCTCAAATAACTCGAATACCAACAATCTAAACTAAATCACCTGCAATCCCAACCAAGCAGTTCAAAACAAGTTGAAGTTAAGCCACGCTTACCCCTGAAATCGCGAAAAATCCCAAATTCGCACTCTGAAATCGCAGGTCCCCTGCCGTGTTGTTCCTGGAGTCAGTTTCCTCGATCAGATTTGCTCAGAATTGCTTGGTTTACCTTGGTAGCGGTAATACCTACGGGATAGGTAGCGGCGTGCTTCTTGTTCTAGCGGTTTGGAAAAAGTGACAAATAACCCTAGAAATTTCGATTTATACTTCACTACAAAAAAATCCGGCAATGCTGACGGCCAAATCCGTCAGTATATGAAATACTAACGGCCTCCTGACGGATAATGGCCGCCAGCATTTTTGTGGTCAGGATTCCAGTATCCCGATGGCCTTAACGTAACCGTCAGAAATACTGACGGCTTGCTGACGGGCAATGCCCACCAGCAATTCTTCCCGTCAGTATTTTTCTTTTTTTTTTTTAATTTTATAAATGCTGACGGGCCAAGCCCGTCAGCATGTTTAAAATATTATAAAAAAAAAACTGAGCGGGCCTAGCCCAGCCCTCCTAAGCCCAACCCACAACCCCCTAACTTGTGTTTATTTAATACCCCACATGTGGCATGGGTGGGATTCGAACCCCACACCTCTTGCAAATAGAGGACTGGTGTTACCGTCTCGCCAAGTCGATTACTTGTTAGAAATTATATACTTTTAATATATATTAGATATATAAATTAAGTTATAAATTATAATTATAATTAATTATATTATATTTATAAATGTTGATTATAATTATGAATAATAATATATAAATGCATAATATTATTATAAATATATTTATAAATAACTTATATATATATATATATATATATATATATATATATATTATAAATATAATTATTTATAATAATTATAAATATATATTATTTGAAATATATTTATTATATATTGTATATAAATAATAATATATTATTATTATGAATATATAATATTATTTATAAATATATAATTATTATATTATATTTATAAATGTATAATTTATATTATATTATATTTATAAATATATAATATTATTTTATATGTATTATAATTATAATATTATAAATTATATTTTAAATAAATTGCTGACGGCTTGCCCGTCAGCATTATTTATTTTTATTTTTATTTAATAATTCTGACGAGTTTAGGCCGTCAGCGTATATATATATATATATATATATATATATATATATATATATATATATATATATATATATATATATATATATATATATATATTAATTAAAAATTATATGCTGACGGGCAAGGCCGTCAGCATATATTATTTTTGTTTTTTTTTAATTAAAAATTATTTCCTGGCGGGTTAGCCCCGTCAGGATAATTATGCGGGATAGATTCCCGCTCGATTCCTGAGGGGATGCTGGCGGGGATAGTTGCTGACGGCCATGGCCGTCAGAAAATCCGCCAGCAACGATTTCCGCCAGGATTTCTGACGGCTTTTGGGCCGTCAGGAAACCCGCCAGCATAGCCGGATTTTTTTGTAGTGCTTACTTTGGGCCGGGCTTTTGATAAGTTAGCGGTAGGCGTAACGGTAAGTGTAACCGCTAGCCAAACCGCTAGCTTTCCTGCTGGTGGGTAACGGCAAATCTAACGGTGTTCAAACCGTTGTGTGACCGTTAGTGGCGGAAAAACTGCACAATCTCACAAGAAAATCAAAAACGTCCATGCATAAAAGAAAAATAGAAATTAAAAGTAAAGGACGCGGAAGGAAATAAAATTTTTTATTAATGCTGATTTGAGACACTTAGACAACGGAATAAAATTAAAATTGCGATAAAATAAACTGGATAGAATAGGAGGACAATCCTATGACTCGATAATTGAAAACTTAAATAAAGCATAAATAATTAGCTAGTGGCAACGTCCTACGAGTCTAAGGGGATCCATAGTGCAAGTTCTCTAGCGCGGCAACCCTCTTGTTAGCATCTTCCAAACGCTGCTTCCAATATTCTATGTTCCACTCGTGCACTACTTTGCCCTCTTTTAGATCTTTGATTTGGGCTTCCAGCTCTTCGGTTCAACGTATGAGCACGAATTTCTCCTCTCGGATGTCGTAATTCTCTCGCAGGAGGTCCATTCCATCTTGTGCTGCCTCGGCTAGTTCGACCTCTTTATCTTCAAGGAGCTTGTCCCTAATGGCAATTTCGTTTGCTAACTCCGCTTCGCTCCACAGAAACCCAATATTTTGATTGGATAATTTCTCAACCTTCTCTCTAGCCATGAGGAGTTGGTCGTGAAGCTCGTCCATGGACATGTCAAACTCCTCAGGGTCCTCCATCCTTCGCTCGAGATCACGCTTTGCTCCCTTCAAGTCTCTGATGGTGACCTTTAGTTGGGAAATAGTGTTCCTCAACCCCGCATTCACCTCTCCCGCTTTCTTCAAATCATCTTCCGGTGCGTCGATCTTGAGGGTGTAATTAATCTCGTCCATCTGAAAATCACTATTTCTGGCCTTCACCTTCTCGATTTCAACTAGCATCTGGGCTAACTCCTCTTCGTGCTTCCTTCTCAACATCCACCTATTTTCATGGTTGGTGGTTTCTTGTGGAATTGGCCTCATGGTGTTGGGAGATTTGGAGAATTAGATTTGTTTTGTTTGTGTAGGGAGCTTTAGAAAACAAGAGAATTATGAAATATAATGTGCATGGGGGTGGTGTGGTTATATAGGAATTATTGGCTCTTGAAAATAGGGATCCTAGATTTACCCAATTAAGGTAGGAGATATTAAGTTTTCCTATTAAATTAAGAACTCTCCTAAAGTAAGATATCTAGACTTTAAACTTATCTAAAATTCGTGCAAAAGATTACCATAAACTTACTTACCTATTGGGAATAAAACACCCAAAAATCGCAGTCCAAAACTTTCCAAACTCTGCGAAGTCGGTTCCGGTAAGGGTTACTGTAACGGTGTTGGTTACCGCTAGTTGTACCGCTAACCTTGCAGCCACTTCCCAACGGTGACTTTAGCGGTGTTGGTTACCGCTAGGTGACCGTTAAACTCCCAGATCAGGAAAATTTTAATTAATTCTGCACATCAACATCGCTTAAACATACCACAGCAACATAAAGAAAAAGTAAACTGCAGAAAAACTCAAATAAAATCAAAAATAAAAGAAAAATAGAAACGTTAGAAGTGCTTGGGTTGCCTCCCAAGAAGCACATCTTTTTAATGTCACTTGCTCGACGTGAGTTTGTGTGACTAATTTGTACCCGGAGGTGGGTCCACTAACTTCAACATCTCACGATCTTGACTCATTGTATCTCCGTCACGATATAGCTTTACTCGGTGTCCGTTAACTTAAAATGTTACATCTTTTTTTCGTCGTAAAGAGTGACTGCTCCAAACTCGTTGATTTGTTTGATCACAAATGGGCCACTACATCTTGACTTAAGCTTACCTGGAAAGAGTTTCAATCTAGAATTATAGACCAGAGCTAACTTACCTACCTCCAATTGCTTTTTAACGAGTCTTCGATCGTGGCGTAACTTTTTCAACTTCATTTGCCTGTCATAGGACTCGTTTTGAATCTCTTCAAGCTCGGTCAACTCCAATTTTCTATATTCACCCGCCTCATCGTAGTTCATGTTAAGCTTGCGAATGTCCCAATTTGCTCGGTGCTCTATTTCAACTGGTAGATGGCACGCCTTTCCATAGACTAGTCGAAAAGGACTCATACCAAGCACTATCTTATAGGCCGTTCGATAGGCCCATAGTGCGTCAATGAGTTTAACTACCTAATCCTTTCGACTTGGTCCAACTTTTTTCTCGAGGATAGCCTTCAGTTGACGATTACTCGTCTCGACATGTCCAGAAGTTTGAGGGTGGTATGGCGTAGCTACCTTGTGCCGGATCCCATATTTCGTCATCAACCTTGTAAAGGCGTGATTGTAAAAATGGCTTCCTCCATCACTTATAATTAATTTCGGCACTCCGAATCTACTAAAAACATTTTCTTTGAGAAATCTAAGAACGACCTCCGCATTGGCTCTTCGAGTGGGGATTGCTTCCACCCATTTTGATACGTAGTCAACTCCTACTAGGATATACTCGAAATACCCACTTTTAGGAAAGGGTCCCATGAAATCTATTACCCATACATCGAAAATTTCTACCACTTGATTAGGTACTCGCGGCATTTCATCTCGCTTTCCTATGTTGCCGGTTCGTCGGCAATTGTCGTACGTTTTGCAATACTCGAATGCGTCGGCAAATAAACTTGGCCAATAGAATCTAGCTTGTAACACCTTAAATGCCATCTTTTGAGCCCCAAAATGCCCTCCATGGTCATGAAAAAATTGCAAAATGCTCCCCATTTCATCATTTGGAATGCATCTTCTGTTGAGCCCATCTTTACAGCGTTTGAACAAATAGGGCTCTTCCCAAAAGTATTCCCTACATTTACTTAGAAAGCTCTTCATTTCTTGGTAGAATAAATGGTTAGGTATAATTTTGCAAGCAAGATAATTTACAATATCAGCATACCAAGGAGTAATTAATTGTGTAACAGTAAACACGTTCTCATAAGGAAATAAATCATTGATCATAAATTTTTCGCCCTCGTTTTCCTCAATTATCATCCTAGATAAGTGATCAACTACAACGTTTTCACATCCTCGCCTATCTTTTATTTCCACGTCAAATTCTTGCAACAATAATATCCACCTAATTAGACGTGGCTTAATTTGGGGTTTAGAAAATAAATGACGCAGTGCAGCATGATCCGTATGTACGATTACTTTCGATTCAACTATATAGGATCTAAACTTATCGAGTGAAAATACAACTGCCAATAATTCTTTTTCAGTCGTGGTGTAATTACGTTGGGCGTCGTTTAGCATATAACTAGCATAATAATTAAGCAATTTATCCACACATTGCCCTAAAACGGACCCCACCGCTTCATTAGAAGCATCACACATTATTTCAAAAGGTTAAGTCCAATCAGGGGGAACAACTACAGGAGCAGAAGTAAGACACTCTTTAAGTTCGTTAAACGCACTCATACATTCTTCATTAAAAACAAAAGGAGTGTCTAAAGTCAATAGTTTGCAAAGTGGACGACTAATATTTGAAAGTTTTTTAATAAAACGTCTGTAAAAACCTGCATGACCAAGAAAACTCCTAATTCTCTTAACATCTCGAGGGGGAGGGAGGGTTTCGATTACATCAATTTTTGCTTTATCAACCTCTAACCCCTTTTTAGAAACAACATGACCCAAAACAGTACCACTTTTTACCATAAAATGGGATTTCTCCCAACTCAATGTAAGATTCTTCTCTATGCAACGTTCCTAAACCTTAGATAAATTAGATAAAAAATTCTCAAAAGATGACCCAAAAATTGAAAAATCATCCATGAATACCTCAAGAAAATCATCAATAAAATCACTAAAATTGAGAGCATGCACCTTTGAAAAGTCGCTGGTGCGTTGCACAAACCGAAAGGCATCCTTCAAAAGGCAAATGTGCCAAAAAGGCACGTGAATGTCATCTTGCTTTGGTCTTCCGGAGCGATAGCTACTTGGTAATATCCCGAAAGGCCATCCAAAAAGCAATATAATTCGTGTCCGGCGAGCTTGTCGAGAAGTTGGTCTATGAATGGCAGAGGAAAGTGATCCTTTCGAGTGGCTGCATTTAACTTCCTATAATCATTACACATACGCCATCCAGTATTCAGTCGGGTTGGAACCACATGGATTGGGCTGACCCATTTACTGTCAGAAATAGCGAAAATAATTCCTTCATATTTAAGTTTAAAAATTTCCTTTTTGACCACCTCATTAAGCGTTGGCATCAGTCTTCGTTGACTATCCCTAACAGGCTTGGCATCAGGTTCTAACTCGATTCGGTGCATGCAAGTAACAGGGCTTATCCCTTTGATGTCGCTGATGCTCCATCCTATTGCTTCCTTGTGGTTACTCAGCACCGCAATCAATTCTTTTTCTTCGTGTTCTGCCAATGCTGAATATATGATGACGGGTTTCATTTCGTTGGGCTCGAGGAAAGCATAATTCAAATGAATTGGTAATGGTTTCAACTCCACTTTCGGACCAATTTCAGGTGCATTAGCTATTTCACACAATTCCTCATCGAAATCTTCAACTTCTTCATAATCTTCGGTGACTTCGTTCAAGTCTATTTCCAACATCTCTGCCACCCTGTTGAAAAATTCTGTGTCATCCTCAACACTTAACTCATCTAGCACAGTGATCCCTTTGAGTTCGTGAATACAAGATGCAATAGGATCAATAAATGAAAAATCTTCGTGCATGTACGGAGAAGGAGTGCTGTGAATTTTTTTAAGCGAAAATGTGACTGTCTCACCCAAAACGGATAGGGTCATTCTCCCCTTGTGCACGTCAATTGGCGTGTGAGAAGTGGACATAAATGGCCGTCCGAGCAAAATCGTATGCTCAGTGCCTTCTTTTGGAACTTCGCCGACATCAAGTATGACAAAATCGACTGGAATAACATCTTCAACTATGCAAAGCGGTTGTCTGATTGATCGATCTACCAATTGTAGTCGCATCGTAGTTGGCCTCATTGACCCAAGGTCAAATTCCTTATATAGTGCGTACGATATTAAGTTAATTCCTACACCAAGATCGAGCATTCCACGTGCCGTTTGCCCATTTCCTAAGGGAATAGTTATGCAAAAACTCCCCGGGTCTTTCTCCTTTTTGGGTAGCGGACCCTTGCATATGGCGCTCACCTCCTTGGTTAATTCTACTCGTTGTGTCATTTCCAATCGCCGTTCCCTCGCGACCAACTCCTTGAAAAATTTAACGTATGCGGACATCATTTTGATTACATCAAATAGAGGAAGATTAACATTGATGTTTTTTTTAGCAAATTATAGAGTTCCATGAATTTTTTGTTTTCTTTTGCTGGGCATAAACGACTTGGAAAGGGAACATTGTCTCAAGCCATAGGTGTGAACTGCTTCGGTTGCTGAGTCGGAGACTTGGAGGAATCGTCAATTGTGGTGGATGGATTTGGAAGCTTCCCTTTTAAGGAACCTGGAATGTAAGGATTTGGTGACGTATGCATTTGGTCCACTGGTTTAGGGTCGTCATTCTTTGGCGAATCCGCAATTAGAATTTATGTGACCTCTTCTTTCTTCTCTTCTAATTCGATTCCATTATCTACCTTCTTTCCACTTCGAAAAACATGAACAGCCGAAGCTTGCTCGGGTTGGCTCGGTAATTTTCCTTTCTCGTTTTCCGCCTTCGCCATAAATGTTGCCATTTGGCCAATCATTGTTTCGAACTTCTTCACACTTTTAGAGAGGTCATTCGAAACTTCTCACTGCTTGCTTACTTGCATAGACAGATTTGCGAGCCCATCTCTATTTCTGATTATTTCAGTGACTTGGTTTTGTTGCCAAATTAACAATTGATCGTTTGGCTGTATTGGAGCAGATGTCGGTCCGGTTGTTGAAGATTTGTTTGGTGGTGGTGGTGAATCAGTTTGTGTGGGGGCGTAGTGTGGGTTTCCAGGGCACCATTTTAAGTAAGGAGAATTACGTTGCGCGTTAAATTTAGTCGGGGGTCAGTGTGCATGAGTTGGAAGGTTTTGTTCACGCATTTGATCCTTAATGGCATACTCTTCGGCTTCGCATTCTTAGTAATACACCATTTTGTATGTATCCACTAAATGTCCTTGCTCTCCACAGCGGTTTCAAGTCTCTACGGGTTCGTTGCTTGGCACTTCAGTCGCCTCGTTAACTCTTATCTTTCGTGGTCGAGAACTCGTTTGTCTGGATTTTCTGCTCATCCTCTCAAACAACTGCTTAGCTTTCATCGCCATCACATATCCAAAATCCCCTCCAGCAGCTGTCTCAACATTATTCTTGTACGAGTCCAGCAGTCCTTCATAGAAGAATTGGTTGACCATCCCTGGAGAGTTGTGGTGATGTGGGCAAGCTTGCAGTAAAGTTTTGTAACGTTCCTATGCTTCATACAGCAACTCCCCATCTTGTTGAACAAAATTTTCGATTTGCCTCCTAATGTGGCCCGTCATTTGAGCGGAGCAGTATTGATTAATAAATTTTTTTCTCACCATAGGCCAATCAGTCAATGATCGAGGTTCTAGTGAGAGTAGCCAAGATCTGGCTTTATCTTTCAAACAACTTGGAAAACACACCATTTGAAGGTCTTCGTGATGAAGTCCCGGAGATGGGATTCTACTTACTTCTGCATAAAATTCTTTGAGAAAAGCTAACGGGTCTTCGTTGACGAGGCCATGAAACATCGGGAGATTGTTGATTATATGAGGTTTAAGCTCAAAGTCTCTTGCAGTTCTTCCCAACACAATAGCAGAACTATAGGGGCCTACTTGAGGAGTTGTGAAATCTTGTTTTCTTGGTTCGCGCGCCCCTCTTTGGTGCCTCTCTTGATTGTTAGGCCTCGCGTAGTTTCTATCATACTCGTTCCTCTCATTGTAGTGGTTATTAGCGAGCTAGTCATCAACCTGCTCGTCTCCATGGTAAGATCTCTCAGAATAGTTGAATCGAACTTTTTTGCGTTTAAAATTTAAAGCTAAAGCTCGTCCGCAAGAGAACGGAGCTATTGTATGAGATAAGTTGATCCGAGTCAAATCACGAGGAATTGCAATCGGCGTCGATAAATGTTTGATCACAATTTTTATTATTAAACACACGATCTATTTTGGTTGAAGGATTCTACAACTACGAATTCAAAAATGAGCATACAATTATTAAAAACCTAATTAACCAATTAAACCTAATTGAAAGCATAAAAATCCAGATATTAAAAATGAGAAAGCATCATCATTAAACTAGCAATTCGAAAAAACTTAAATTACTAAACTAGCATTGTCAAACTAGCATACTAATAATGAAACGTACAACTAATTAAACTAAATCCATAGCCAAATTACAAAAGCAGGAATTACAACTTATATTTCAGGAAGAATACGCAGCAAACGATCAAGCTTCAACGACGAACGATGACTATGAGCGACGTAGAATGTAAAAACGAGTCTCCAACGCGATCTTCGAACAAAATCTTCAAATGTAATGTGAAAAGGGGAGAGGAATATATTTCTAAGTGTTCTGGACCTTGTCCCCTCGAATTCTGATGTTACAAATGAAAAATCAACCGGTATTTATAGATTTCTTCAAAAATAACCGCTCAACCGCCGGAGCATCGACGGTGCGTCAGTCGACGCGGGCCAGGTGCACGCGTCGACCAGGCAGAGCATCGATCGACGCACCTTGGATCAACGCTTTGGAACCTTTACGTCAACGGTGCGTCAGTCGATGCGGGCGTAGCGTCGACAGTGCATCGACTGACGGGCCTAGGATCGACGCTTCAGAACCTTTGCGTCGACGGTGCGTCAAACCAAAGGACAACCCCCCCCCACCACTCAGACACACACACATTAGCTCATCCCACATTGTAT
>BMAC01001085.1:155714-173283 GCA_014905375.1 Phtheirospermum japonicum
GTCGACGCGGGCGTAGCGTCGACAATGCGTCGACTGACGGGCCTAGGATCGACGCTTCAGAACCTTTGCGTCGACGGTGCGTCAGTCAACGCGAGCCAGGCTGCGGCAGCTAGTGTCAGCATGACTCGGACACTGGGTAACCCAGTGTCAGACTGATACCCAGTGTCAGCACAGCACATTGCTTATCCAATCTTCGTCTTCTCGAGCTATAACACCAAAAAAAACAAAATTAGATTATTTCATATAAAATAAAGTAAAAACACATTAAACACCAAACGAGACGAAAAACATTAAAAGGAAGAAAAATGATAAAAAGATAAACCTAAAACACGTAAAAGCACACAACACACGATGCAAAAATACACGAAAATCACATACAAATATGTACAAATCAATTCCCCCACACTTAGCTTTTTTCTTGTCCTCAAGCAAAATCTAATCTAGACGTAGACAAGGAAAAGCTAATTACCCGATGACTTAATTACTAATGCATCCATATGATTCAAGAAGTTAATGCATTAGATCGACTAAAAACTCAACTAAAAGGACGACACGATAACGTTGAGATAAGAGATTTAGACTAGCTTCCGAACACCTAAAAGTAACGAGTTGACCTCCATGTACGTCACCAAAATGAAAAATTAAGCAAAGGAAGAGAAAGAGAGACGTCCCTGAATTCATGCTTGTGATAAAGAGTCGATGTCGAAAACCATCCATGGGTCTTAAAAATGAAGGGAACCTGAAATACACAACAAACAACAAACACACAAAATACAATAAGTCGAAAGACTTGGGTTGCCTCCCAAGAAGCGCTTGTTTAACATCACTGAGCTTGACGAAGCCTCCCCTCTATGCCAAACAGGGGTCAACGAGAGTCACAATCTCCTTTTCTTGAAGCAGTTTCGAACCTTGAAAATACGGCTTCACACGATGGTCGTTCACTAGAAAACTCTCTTTGGTTGTCTCATTTACCAAACGCACGGCTCCATATGGGAAAACTTCGGTAACAAGGAATGGGCCACTCCAACGTGATTTGAGCTTCCTGGGAAATAAACGGAGGCGAGAATTAAACAACAACACCTGCATGCCAACTCGGATATCTTTTTGAATAATCTTCTTGTCATGGTACGCCTTAACCTTCTTTTTGTAGATGTTCGCATTGTCGTAAGCTTCATTTCGAATTTCATCAAGTTCTTCCAATTGCAGTCCTCGCTGATTACCAGCTTGTATCAAATCAAAATTCACCGCACGAATCGCCCAATATGCCCGATGCTCCATTTCCACTGGAAGATGACATGCTTTACCAAAAACCATTCGATAAGGGCTGGTCCCCAAAACATTTTTGTACGCTGTTCGGTAAGCCCATAGAGCATCAACAAGCTTGGTCGACCAATCCTTGCGACTCGGTTGAACGGTTTTTTCCAAAATCGCTTTGATTTGTCTATTACTCGTCTCCACTTGGCCCGACATTTGTGGATGATATGCCGTAGCCACCTTGTGTTTCACCCCATACTTTGTCATCAACCTCTCAAAAGATCGGTTACAAAAATGTGCACCCCCATCACTAATGATCGCTCGCGGAAATCCAAACCTACCAAAAATATGCTCTTGAATGAACTTGAGCACTACTCTTGCATCACACGTTCTCGTGGGAATAGCCTCGACCCACTTGGACACATAGTCAACGGCAACCAAAATGTATTCATATCCGAATGATGCCGGAAATGGWCCCATAAAATCGATGCCCCACACATCGAGAATCTCCACGACTAAATTACTTGTTTGCGGCATTTCGTCACGTTTGCCAATATTTCCCAAGCGCTGACATCGATCACATGTCTTAGTAAAGTCATGTGCATCTCGAAACAACCTAGGCTAATAAAACCTGGATTGGAGAAACTTGTAAGCCATCTTCTGACCTCCAAAATGGCCTCCACACTGTTGATCATGACAAAACGAGAGAATACTTTGTTGTTATTCCTCGGGGATGCATCTTCGAATAATTCCATCCTTCCCGAATCGAAACAGGAATGGGTCATCCCAAAAGTAATCCCTGCATTTGGTAAGAAATCTCTTCCTCTCTTGGAAGGATAAGTTGACATTCCAGTAACCACAAGCAAGAAAGTTAATAATATCGGCAAACCATGGAGTATTATACGAAGAAATAGCACATGTTAACTCATACGGAAAAACATCATTCAAACAACCAAATTCACGCACTCCCTCGCTATCCAGTCGGGACAAATGGTCCGCAACCACATTTTCACAGCCTTTACGATCCTTTATTTCAACATCAAACTCTTGTAGCAAAAGTATCCAATGAATCAAACGCGGCTTGCTTTGTGTTTTATTAAAAAGATAACGAAGTGCCGCATGATCACTATGGACAACCACTTTTGAACCAATAATATAGGATCGATACTTTTCCAAAGAAAATACCACAGCCAAAAGTTCTTTTTCGGTGGTAGTATAGTTCCTTTGAGCCTCGTTTAACATAAGACTCGAGTAATAAATGACTCGAAGGAGACTATCCACACGTTGACCCAAAATGGCCCCCACAGCATCATTCGATGCATCACACATAATTTCAAATGGAAGGGACCAATTTGGGGCAACGACCACCGGGGCGGTGGTTAACTTTTTCTTAAGCAAATTGAAAGCATTCAAGCATGATTCATCAAAAACAAATGGAACATCACTACTTAACAAATGACAAAGCAGACGACTAATTTTGGAAAAATCCTTTATAAATCGCCGAAAGAAGCCCGCATGTCCAAGAAAACTACGAATACCCTTAACATTCGTGGGAGGTTACAAACTTTCAATAACATCAACTTTGGCCTTATCAACCTCCAAACCATGACTCGACACAACATGACCAAGTACAATACCACTTCTAACCATAAAATGACTTTTTTCCCAACTTAACGTTAAATGACTATCTACACATCTTTCAAGCACTTTAGACAAATTCTCAAGACATGAATCAAAAGAAGAACCAAAAACTGAAAAGTCATCCATGAATACCTCAAGATAGTCGTCTATCATGTCCGTGAAAATGGATAGCATGCAGCGTTAGAAAGTCGTCGGTGCGTTGCATAGTCCAAAAGGCGTCCTTCGGAAAGCGAAAGTTCCAAAAGGGTAAGTAAACTTCGTCTTCTTCTGATCTTCTGGCGCTATGGCAACTTGATAATACCCGGACAACCCATCGAGAAAGCAATAGTATTGATGTCCGGCCAACTTATCAAGTAACTGGTCAATGAAGGGTAGTGGGAAATGATCTTTTCGTGTGGCAGCATTAAGCTTTCGGAAGTCAATATACATCCGCCATCCCGTAGTCAGTCGTGTCGGTACAATTTCCCCTTTGTCATTCTCGATGATCGTAATCCCGCCCTTTTTTGGTACAACATGGACGGGACTCACCCATTCGCTACCGGGTGCAGCAAAGATGATCCCTTCGTCGATCAACGTAAAAATCTCTTTCTTCACAACCTCCATCAAAGTAGGGTTTAAACGGCGCTGACCCTCCCACACTGGTTTTGCACCATCTTCTAACACAATGTGATGCATACATGTGGTCGGGCTAATTCCTTTGATATCTCCCAAACTCCAACCAATCCCTCCTTGAAATTGTTTAAGAACTTTGATCAACGCGTCCTCTTCATCTTTCGACAATTCGGCAAAAATAATCATCGTATTCCTTTCACCTTCTTCAAGATAGACGTACTTGAGATCATTTGGAAGTGGCTTGAGCTCGGATTTTGGTTCGCTATCCAATTTTTCCGCAACAATCTCAAAAAGGTCGAATATGCCCTCGGAATTTTGCTCGGACCAATTGTCTTCCTCGGAATCGTCTTCAAATTCAGCTTGTACAATTGGCTCAACGGAATCAACAAATGAACAATCAGCATTCATGGACGACGATGGAGTAACGTGAAGATCATTAATGGAAAATGTAACCGGCTCATCCAAAACGGACAAAATCATGCTTCCATTCTTCACATCAATCAGAGTATTTGTCGTAGCCATAAAAGGTCATACCAACAAAATCGTATGCTCCCGGTTATTATCTTGAACATCCCCCACATCAAGAATCACAAAGTCGTAAGGCACAATTAAACTCCCGACTTGCACCAACACGTCTTCAACAATTCCTCGCGGGTAACGAACCGATCGGTTGGCTAGTTGGAGTTTCATCCTCGTTGGCTTGAGTGTACCTAAGTCAAACTGCTCAAAAATAGATGAGGGCATCAAATTAATTCCCGCCCCAAGGTCGAGCATTCCCCGAGTTTCTTTACCATTTCCCAAAGTAATTTTAATACAAAAACTCCCAGGGTCACTCTCCTTAGGGGGAAGGGGATTTCGTAAGATTACGCTCGCCGCATTTGAAATACAAACTTTTTCATTTTCGGAAAATTTTCTTTTTTTGGATGCCAAGTCTTTGAAAAACTTGACATATGCGAGAACGTTTCTTATAACATCGAGTAAAGGTAAATTAACATTAACCTTAGAAAGCATATTATAAAGATCAAAAAATTGCTTATCTTGCTTTTCTCCTTGAAGACGACTTGGATAAGGAATTGGAGGCCGATATGGATTAGAAGCCTTGTGAAGAGGCTTCTTAGGCTCGGCATCGTTTTCAACATGATCCGGTGACTTGGTAATGGTTTCCTCGACTTCATCCTCATTTAGGTTGTTGTTTTCGCCATTAGAGATCTCATCGGGAGATGCTACTTTATTATCCACAACACGACCACTCCGAAGCACTGTAACTGCTTGGGCTTGTGAGGATTGGCTCAGAAACTTTCCTTGTTCATTCTTTCCCACTTGCTTGGCAATTTGGCCAAGATCCGTTTCGAGCTTATCCATCCGTTTATCACTACGTAGCAAATTTAACTCGGTGCGTTAAAAATTTGAATCAGTGCGTTGCATAAATGTACGCAACGTCTCCTCGAGATTCGGTGAAATGGGTGCTTGAGTTGGTGGTGGTGGAGGCGCTGGTGCTTGAACTTGCCCATGTGGTTGCGGAGGGAATGGTGCTTGACCTTGCCCTTGAGGTTGTGATGGTTGCATTGGTCGAGTTGAAAATGAGAATTGGTCTTGTCCCCATTGTTGTTGATATGGTTGTTGAGGAACAAAGTTGTTGTGCGGCCTTTGATTCGGTATCGGATTCGCCGCATTGTGAGGATTCGACCATGAAAAATTTGGATGACCTCTCCACCAATTAGGTTTATTGTTGCGTGAGTTATAGTTTTGATACCCCTGCCCGGCTTGATTTGATTGATAACCTTGAATAGCAAGTGCTTGTTCATTGGTTCCATCACCTTGCTCGAAAACTGCTTGACATAAATTTGCACCATGTCCATACACGCCACAAATACCGCACGTCTCTTGTGAAGAAGACATGCCTTGAGATAAAAGCGTGTTTTGAGTTTGCAAAGAGGCCACTTGCCTCGTTAACTCAGCAAGTCTAAGGGTATCGCCATGTGTCATTTCAATCTCATGAACCGCTACGTTCTTCGATCGCGAGCTTATCTGTTGAGAGTTGTAACTTATTGACTCGCATATATCCCATACTTCTTGAGCGGTACGTGAACCAATCTCTCCCCCTGCTGCATTGTCCACCATGTACTGAAACGTAAGAATAAGCCCATCATAAAAGAATTGGTTAACGAGCTCAGGTGGATAATGATGATGTGGGCACTGCATCAACAAATCTTTAAAACGCTCCCAAGCTTCATGGAACGTTTCGCCATCTATTTGGTTGAACGACGCTATTTTCACTCGAATTTGAGACGTCGTTTGATTTGAAGAATATTTCCCCATGAAGCGATCATACACCATGTCCCAATTTGTAAGAGAATCGGGCTCCAACGACAAAAACCAAGCCTCTGCCTTATCCTTCAACGTATACGGGAAACATCTCATCTTCAACTGATCTTCATTAAGTCCTTGCAAAGGAAATGTTTGGATAATCGAATAAAATTTCCGAATGAAGGTTATCGGATCCTCGTGTAAACGCCCATAGAAGGAAGGCAAAAGATTGAAATGAATTGCCTTTAGCTCATAATCTCGGGCCGCTGGGCCTAAACGAATACATGATGTAGATGGGCCAATCACGAGCCGAGCAAATTCATGCATATGAGCCGGTTGAGGCTCGTGTTGATGAAACGGCCGGTTAAATGGAACGTACGGTCCTCGAGGATGAAATTGTTGTTGTTGGTTGAACTGTTGTTGATGAAAGAAATAAGGTATTTGTTGTTGATTCAGTTGCATGCCTTGATTGTTGACGTGATGATTAAATTGATCTTGATTAAACGATGGTGGATTAGGTATGTTATTTTGTTCATCTCGAGTTTCCGGTTGAATCGGTTCCGACGTATTTGTTTCGGATAAAACCATTGATGGTTCAGCTATTGACTTTGATCGTGCTCGATTCACCCGTTGGATATTGTCGAATAAAGGTAATATTTCTCCACCCAAGGACCTACGCCCTTGCATTCACTAACAAAAAAATTAAAACAATCGAGATACAATAACACAAACTTAAACAAACTAAACTACACATATACTAACAAACATTTTTGGACAGCCTTTGTCAATTCCCCGGCAACGGCGCCAAATTTTGAATCGAACTTTTCGCATTTAAAATTCAAAGCTAAAGCTCGTCTGCAAGAGAACGGAGATATTGTATGCGATAAGTTGATCCGAGTCGAATCACGAGGAATTGCAATCGGCGTCGATAAATGTTTGTTCACAATTTTTATAATTAAACACACGGTCCATTTTGGTTGAAGGATTCTACAACGACGAATTCAAAAACGAGCATACAATTATTAAAAACCTAATTAACCAATTAAACCCAATTGAAAGCATAAAAACTCAGATATTAAAAACGAGAAAGCATCATCATTAAACTAGCAATTCAAAAACACTTAAATTACTAAACTAGCAAAGTCCAACTAGCATACTAATAATGAAACGTACAACTAATTAAACTAAATCCAAAGCTAAATTACAAAAGCAGGAATTACAACTTATATTTCAGGAAGAATACGCAGCAAACGATCAAGCTTCAGCGACGAACGATGACTATGAGCGACGTAGAATGTAAAAATGAGTCTCCGACGCGATCTTCGAACGAAATCTTCAAATGTAATGTGAAAAGGGGAGAGGAGTATATTTCTAAGTGTTCTGGACCTTGCCCCCTCGAAGTCTGATGTTACAAATGAAAAATCAACCGGTATTTATAGATTTCTTCAAAAATAACCGCTCAACCGCCGGAGCATCGATGGTGCGTCAGTCGACGCGGGCCAGGTGCACGTGTCGACAAGGCAGAGCGTCGATCGACACACCTAGGATCGATGCTTCAGAACCTTTGCGTCGATGGTGCGTCAGTCGACGCGGGCGTAGCGTCGACAGTGCGTCGACTGACGGGCTTAGGATCGACGCTTCAGAACCTTTGCGTCGACGGTGCGTCAGTCGACGCGGGCGTAGCGTCGACAGTGCGTCGACTGACGGGCCTAGGATCGACGCTTCAGAACCTTTGCGTCGACGGTGCGTCAGTCGACGCGAGCCAGGCTGCGGCAGCTAGTGTCAGCATGACTCGGACACTGGGTAACCCAGTGTCAGACTGGTACCCAGTGTCAGCACAGCACATTGCTTATCCAATCTTCGTCTTCTCGAGCTATAACACCAGAAAAAAACAAAATTAGATTATTTCATATAAAATAAAGTAAAAACACATTAAACACCAAACGAGACGAAAAATATTAAAAGGAAGAAAAATGATAAAAAGATAAACCTAAAACACGTAAAAGCCACACAACACACGATGCAAAAATACACGAAAAATTACATACAAATATGTACCAAATCAATAGTCATCTTGGTCGTGGTGATGGTGATTTCTATTTCCTCCTCCTCCTCGCTCTTCATTCTGGTCCATCATGTTTCGTTGAATATTTTCCCAGTATTCTCGAGGTTTTTCCGGTCCTTCGGGGTGAATTGGTTTGCTTCCGTATTTTTTTATTTGTCATATAGGAGGGTTCCTTGGTGGTTTATTGTTATCAGGATCTACGCATCTTAACATTATTTCAGGAACGGGATCACAAACAAAATCGGTGGTAGCAAACGATTCGCTTTCAGATATACGAGGAGGTCTAGCTTGATTAGAACGATGAGTATTATCGATGAATGGTGCAAGCTCGAGTCTCAGTGACCTTCCACCTTGCATACACTCAACATCCAATCAAACGCATCGAATGGAAAAAAATAATTATACAAATAGATGGTTTGAAAATAAAATGAACAAACATATTTTTGAAACCTTTGCTTTGTTCCCCGGCAACGGTGCCAAAATCTTGATTCAAGCTTAATGCACCTATTATTATAAACTATTTGTCAAAAGATTTAAAGCTTGCCCGCAAGAGAACTGGGTCACTTATAGGTGGGTAAGTTGACTCGAGTCGATCTCAAGGAACATGCAATCGGAATCTCGAATAGTTTGTTCAATCACAAAGTAACACGAAACCTTGTACAATTTGGGGGTTTTGTTTGTTTTGATTATCTAAGAATTTAAAACGCATGAACATCAATTAAGACTAGGTAATTGACGAATCGAATACTTATAACTAACTTAAAGACTCAAGAGAATAACTAGTATAATCAAAAAGCAATTATCTAAAACGCAATGTAAACGGAATAAAGTGTCTAAGTATGAACAATATTAAAGCTTTAGAAACCAAACATCAATTAAACTAAATGAAAGATTACGAATTCAAGTATCAAAAGTAACTAAGGTTCGAAACATAAAATAACTCAAGAACAATAATTGAAAAGCTACTACTTAATTGCATAAATTAAACTAAGAAAACAATTAAAGAGTTTAGAGTACTTATTGAACTAAGAAATGCAGTAAATTCTCCAGCTATTCCGGAGGAAGTGCGTAGACCTTGACCAAAAATCGAGTCACGAACTAACGGTTGGAACTTGGAACTTGCGACCCTTGATTCTTCGATCTCGATCTATTATTATGTTGTGGGATGTGGAGTTGTGTTGTTTTTTAGCAAAAGGACCGAGTATTGTTATAGTGGTATTAAGTGTGTCTTGGGACGGATTAGAGAGTGGTTTATATAGTTTTCCCTTGTCTTGGAGCACAAGTTACGGTAAAAACGCATTTTCTGGGCAGGTAACGGTTAGACTTAGCGGTATGAGTTACCGCTAACTGTACCGTTAACCTTGCAGCCACTTCCCAACGGTAACTTTAGCGGTAAGGAGTAACCGTTAAGTTCGTCGCTGACCTCTCTGTCACTTCGTAACGGTGTGACTAGCGGTATGAAGATACCGCTAAAGTCACCGTTAACTTGGTCTGGGAGCTCTCTGTCCATCCTTAGCGGTTTAGGTAATGATGATGGTGACGGTTATAGATACCGTTAACTCCCAGTTTTTGCTACTCCTTCGCCGGAAGGCTCGATTCTCATCCTCTACTAATTAAACTTCATCCCTTAAGCGCTGAACTCTCCGGCTACTTAGCTGTAAGATGAAAAATAGAGAATAATCACCTATTTGCATCAATTTCGATCATAATACGGTAAAATAAGTCGTGAGTACAAATATACAGAATTTAGCTTAATCTACCCAACTTATACTAAAATTGAAATATTAATAAAAACAAGGACAAATATGTGCTAAACAATATGCGGAAATATTTCTTATCACATCAAGCAGTGGAATATTAACATTAACTTTGGAAAGCGTATTGTACAAGTCAAGAAATTGCTTATCTTGCTTTTCCGGTTGAAGGCGGCTCGAATATGGAATAGGAGGCCGATACTGATTGGATGTTTTGTGAATAACCCTTATATGTTTGAATTCCTTCTCAATGTTTGTCGATGGTGGGGTGATGTTCATTTCCATGCTATCGTTTGGGATGGGTGATTGTGTAGAGTTTTCTTCAGGCGAAGAAACATTGTTATTCATGACTCGTCCATTTCTAAGCACGGTGATGGCTTGTGCTTGTGACAGTTGGCTCGATAACTTTCCCAGCTCGCTCTTCCCTATTTGCGCGGCAAGTTGGCCAATGGTCGTCTCGAGCCTATTAATTCTTTTCTCGGAGTGTTGCGTGAATTACGTGAGTGTACACAATGTTTCATTGAGCGAAGGCAAAACAGGGGCTTGAGTCGGTGGAGTCGGTTGGAAAGAGGTTTGGCCTTGCGGTGCCAGTTGGAAAGTTGGTCGAGTTTGGAAAGAAACCTGCCCCCTTTGTTGTTAATTTGGCTGTTGGGGGGTAAGATTTCTTTGCTGCTGAGAATTGGACGCGTAGTTCTCCCCATTAGAGTTATTCAACCATGAAAAGTTCAGGTGATTCCTCCAACCCGGATTATAGGTCTGCGAGTATGAGTCATTATTATATGGGTAGCGATTTTGATACCCCTGCCCAGTTTGGTTAGCTTGGTAACCTTTAATGGCTTGGACTTGCTCATCAATCTCCTCTATCAGTTCAAACGTGGCTTGGCAAATATTGGCTCCATGCCCATACACTCCAAAAATCCCACACGTCTCAGTTGGCATTGGTGATTGGGGTGCGCCTTGAGAGAGGAGTGTGTTTTGAGTTTGAAAGTAGGCCACTTGCCTCGTCAATTCGGCAATTCTTTTCGTGTCGTCGTGAGAGGCACGAGAGATTTTCACTTAGTGAATGGCTATCTTCTTTGAGCGGGTGCTCTTTTGTTGGGAGTTGTACCTTATCGACTCAAAAATTTCGTACATTTCTTGGGCTGTTCGCGATCCGATATCTCCCCCAGCAGCATTGTCAACCATATATTGAAAGGTTAGAATAAGCTCGTCTAAAGAAAATTAGTTGACTAGCTCGGGCCGGGTAGTGATGATGTGGGCATTGTGTGAGAAGTCCTTTAAAGAGTTCCCAAGCCTCGTGGAATGGTTCTCCATCCGTTTGACTAATATAGGCTATCTTCATCCGTACTTGAGCCGTCGTTTGGTTTGAGTAGTATGTGCCCATAAACTGGTTGTACACCATATCCCAGTTCGTAAGAGAATCGGGTTCCAACAACATAAATCAAGTTTTAGCACAATCCTTTAAGTTATATGGAAAACAATGCATTTTCAGTTGATCTTCATTAAGGCCTTGAAGAAGAAATGTTTGGACGACGACGTAAAATTCCCAAATGTAATTGAGCGGATCTTCATTCGAGAGTACGTAAAAGGAAAACAATTGACTGAAGTTGATTGCCTTGTTCATTATCTCGGGCCGCGGGGTCCAAGCAGATGCATGATGTGGACGGGCCGATTACGAGCTGAGAAACTTGCATACGAGTCGGTCGAGGCCCTTGTTGTTTGTAATTCCCATTAGGTTGCATATAAAGGCCTAAAGCTTCTTGTCGAGCTTGTTGGTAGTACAGTGGTTGCTGTTCATGCTGAAGATATGGAACTTGTTTGTGAGGTGGTTGATTTGCTCGCGGAACTTGATTGTATGGGGCTTGGTTGTATGGAACTTGATTGTACGTTGGATCGTCGTGAGGGCCTTGGTTCGGATTAGCGTAAGGCATCTGTGCAACAGGGGGGTTGTGATTCATATTCAGACTATTGTACAGATTTGGCACGCCATTTTACTCGTTTTGATCTTGTGGTGGGTTTGGGTTTGCATCGGGAGGATCCATCGGTAACTTGTCTATTGGACCTTCTCAAGTATTATCGTCCTCAACTCCTTCGGGTGATTGTTCGATTGAACTTGTTGATGTTGTCAATGAACGGGACAAGCTCTCAACAAATAATCAAACGTATCGATTCGGAATAAACTAAAATTAAATTAAACTAACTAATCACACACGAACGAACATTTAAAAACATTTGGCATTCCCCGACAACGGCGCCAAAGTTTGCCCAGGCACCGATTTTATTATTATTTTTATAATAATAATAATAATATTATTATTATTATTATTGTAATTTGATGTTTGACTTGTTCATTCTTCTTGTTCTTGTTGTTCCTACGAGAAAAAATTAATAGCGTCGTAGTTCTTCGAATTATAACATTAACGACCCGTGCATGGAGCTCGAAGCTCTCATCATTTGCAATACCAGGAGCTCAGATCTCTCTCCCGCTCCTCCCTACCCTGCAAACAAGAGGAGCTCTCGGCTTCCTCCTACGTCTAGACTCGTGATATTATATGAGAACATCCTATGTATTTTTGTCTTTAAGTTGCCTTCTACTACTGCAACATAAATAAGTGAAGTTGTAAGTGAAGATGATACAAAAATTTGAAAAATTTATAATTGTATTGTTAAAAGTTAAAAATACTTAAACCTAATAATGAAAACTAGTTGATTTTGTTGATAATAAAATTATATTATGCACTATGATTGTAATTTTATTGCCATATAGTTATGTTTTGACTTGTTGTTCAATATTAATATTAAATATTCGAATTAAATATGATATTTACGTTTAGATTTTAGACCTCGCCTAGGTTCCATCTAGATCTCCATACGTTAGGCGTGATCCGCATCCTAGCTACCGTCGAATGATTTTTAAAACCATAATATCAAGGGACGAGGCACATTTATACCTAAGTATGCATATTGTCACGGGCTTAGAATTTCTAACGTGATTGCAAAGGCCCGTGCGACACCTCTTCCTAGAGGCTCAGCCTTTTCACCGGGATAATGTATTGGTTTCGCCCTGCCTTGGGCTCCTCAGGAGAACGGCTCCAGTTCCGGACTAGGTTTGGGTAGGGTTGGCCTAATCCCCTCTTCACCGTCAATTTCATGAATAAAGACAACCTCCCCACATTTAATTGGGTCGGCTTGCCTGAACTGGGAAGGGGATATGAGCATAATTCCACCGTAACCTTCTGAAACCATTCATACCACAATCCAACAGCAATTGTCCGTCTCCCCTTTCACGCGGGGCGTGACATTCTCCCCCACCGAAAATGGTGTACGCCCTCATACACGGCCACTCGCCCAAGGTGTCCGACTCTTGCAACCCCTTGTCGCTCGGAGTGCCTTTTGCACCACTACACGCTCGGAGGTCCTGGGGGGAGGGGGGTCCCATGGACCATCGACAAGCTCGCCCCTTTCCGACTTGACACTTCATGATGTGAGGGACCCTCGCCAGCTCGACACCATCTCCCTTATGTGAGTACAGGACAATACGAGACACGTGCCAGCATGGCTCTGATACCATCTGTCATGGGCTTAGAATTTCCAACGTGATTCCAGAGGCCCGCGCGGCACCTCTGTCCAGAGGCTCAGCCTTTTTACTGGGACAATGTAATGGTTTCGCCCTACCTTGAGATACTCAGGAGTACGGCTCATGTTCCCGACCAGGTTTGGGTAGGGTCGGCCTACTCCCCTATTCATCAATTTCATGAATAGCGACAAGCTCCCCGCAGTTAATCAGGTCGGCCTGCCTGAAATCGGAAGGGTATATGAGCGTAATTCTACCGTAATTATTTGGAGCCATTCATATCACAATTCACCAGTAATTGTGCCCCTTTCACGCTGTGCGTGATGATTTGTACTTTTTTGTACGCTTTTTTGTTACCTTTTTATGTCGCGTTTGTATGTGTTTTGCTTGCATTTACGAGTTTTAGGAGTCGTTTTGGACTATTTTGTTAGTTTTAGGTTTTGTAACCTTTGTGCGTGTTTTTACTAGTTTTTCGTATATTTTTTATACTTTTTCGTACTTTTGGCCGTAGGATGACCAAGCCGAGCCAGCGCACGTTTGGAAGCATTCCACTCGACTCGGATTGGAATGGACAAGCAAGGGAACACAGCGCGAACGAGGAGCAACAGCCGGTGGACGTTTAGAGCGAAAACAAGAAAACCGAGCCAGGAGCAGCTATTCCAGTCAATCGACTGGCATGTAGTCGATCGAATGATAGTCCAGTCGATCGACTGACACAGCCAAGATCGACTGCTCGGCAGTAGGTTGGCCAATTTTGAGGAAGCAGTCGATCGACTAGAACTCAATCAATCGACGGGCAGTCGATAGACTGGTTCTCAGTCGATCGATTGAGACGCAGGAGTTTTGTGGTTTTTGACCTATTTTGATGATTTTGCCCCTGCATTTTTGTATAAATAGGACCAACTCTCTCCAACCTTATCCAACCCTTCCTTGGTGGAATTTGGGGCTTGCTCCATTTCCTCCAAGCCTTTACTCTTGCATTTCAAAACCCTAGCTATTAAATCCTTAGTTTAGTGTAGTTTAGCTAGCTTTGTAATTAGTTTAATTAGGTTAGTTTAGGTTAGCAAGTGTTGGAGAAGGTGACAATCTCCTTCACTTGTTGCTCTTTTTTGTATTGAAGATTTGGTTGCTTTTGAAGGTTGTAATTTGGATTTGAAGCTTTTGGTGTTCAATGAAATTGGTAGTTTTCTTTCCCTTTACTTTTATGCTTAGTTATTGATTTATTGTTCATGTTGTTGTGTTGTGTTTGTTAGTTGAATTTGCTTGGGGTATGTTGTTAGATTTAGTTTGTCTTGTTGTTCTTGCAATTCAACTCCTCTTGCCTTTGTTTTCTTTCAAAACTCCATGGATGTTGGTTTGAAGCTTTTTACCTCTTTAGTCTAAACAAACTCTTGGGTTCTTGAAAGATTTATGAAGCTTTCCTATTTGGTGATTTGACTTTCTTTTCAATTTAATGATTTTAATCAATTTCAATTTCAAATGCTTTTAATTTCCCTCCATGTCTTTCTCTTTTAATTTTACAAGCTTATTTAGTTTAGTAGTAGTTAAGTTATTTAAGGTTGTTAATTATGTTTGACTAATGAGATATTAATTAATTACTTTCAAGCAAGCTTTAATTTGTATTTGATGCAACTCGTTTAGAAATTACGGGTTTAGGGTTTCAGTTCGTTTAGAACCATTAATCGGAATTTGTTGAGAATTGGGATTGACGACCCCAATACTTGATCGACATTCGGGATTAACAACCCCGAATCGTGGATTAAGTGCTTGGCCAAAACCGATTGATCGTGGAGACGAACCGAACACTCTAAACCCTCATTTTAATTATTTTCATTTAAATCTCTTTTAATTCTTGTCTTAGTTGATTAACTTTCAAAAACTCAAACCAAATCAATGACTTAATGCTTTCTTAGGAGTAGATTAGTTTTATTTAGATTAACAAGAGAGTGACTAAAAACACCGACCGCCGATTATATCTATCCTCGAGAGACACGACTCGGAAAAACTTACTGCTCTACAATTGACTTCGTACTATTGTGGAGAAGATTTCTTAGAGTGCTAAGAAATCCTCGATAAAATTTTGGCGCCATTGCCAGGGATAGATTAAGGCTAATGGTGTTCTTAATTACTCTTCTTGTTGTCTTAATTAGTAGATTAGATTAGTGTTTCACACTCGATACCGTAATCCTTTGTTGAGTGTTGTGTTTGCAAGGTACTCATTCGGGAAGCCTGATGCCGCTCGCCCACACTCACGACGATCAAAGGATGCCTCCGCCGCTTGATTGATCCGGCCGAGGATGGCAAACTATCGAGCTAGTTTGCCATACGACGACCCTTACATCCAAACTCCCGAGTATCCAAATCCGTACACCACTCCGCCAAGCTATCGGATCCCCTCGACTTACGATGACCCGTACACTTCGATCGGTGAAGAATGGGCCCAATCTTTTGATTATTCCACCGATTTTGTATCCCCACAACCCGAGCATAGATCCGTATGCACCGACTCGTGATTCTTATGATCCGGGTTTTGACGATCCATATGCTCAACTCGCCCCGCCTTCTTCTCACCCGAGCTTCGACTCGTATGCTCCCTCAATTCATGATTCATATTATTGGAGCTACGACTTTTACGACCTACCCACCTCGAGTTCGTATACTCCGAACGATGACCCTTACACCTCACTTTTTCAAGATTCATCTATGACCCAACTCCCGGACTTAGAGTCTCTCTTAGCCGAGCTCGTGGAACGCCTTGCTTGCATAGGGACTCAAGTAAAGCAAATTGCCAACGATGTGGACGAGCTTAAAAGACCATGTCTTGACGACATGCCCATCTTTGATGTGGTGGATCCCACGGTCGTTGATGGCAATTCGAGCTTTGACGATCTTTTGAAAGAGGTGTGCAAGGAGGTGGAGTTAGAGGGTGAGGAGAATGGGTCAGAAGTCGACATTACCCCTCTCGTGCTTCTTGAAGACGTTGTAGTGGAAATTGAGGGGGAGTCACTTTTGGGGTCTCCAACGGCACTTGGAATGTCGAGCCTACTTGCTTTTGGCGAGGATGAGGAAGTTGTGCCGGTTTTGGAGGATGTGGAGTTAATCGAGCCTCTTTTGCCGCCACCCGATTCTTTGTTGCTACTTGACCAAGTGGAGGTGGAAGAGGTAGTGGGGGATGTGTTGGATCCTACTCTCTCGTGCCCGACTACGACTACTTCTTAATTCGAGAGAGAAGAGATGACGGTGGGGGTGACGAAGGAGTACGTCGACCCGTTTTGGGACGATCACGTTTGGGTGGTCGTCTACTCACTCTTCCGACCACCAAAGCATGCCCGCTCTTTTATTGGTTTTACATTTCAGCTTGCGCGACGTGCCCGCCTTGGTGATTTTTGTCACACAGTGTGTCTACTCGAGAACACCAAGGCGTGGCATGATCGCCACCTCTTCTTGGATCCCAGATAGCGTTAATTGTATAAATAGTCGAGCTATAGACGTTAAAGTAGCACTAATTGGGAGGCAAACCAATTTAAAAAAAAATAAAGAAAAAAAAACAAAAAAAAAAGAGAAAAAGAGAAAATCCAAAAAAAAATAGAAATTTCGAAAACCCAAAAAGATTTTCACTATTTGTATATAACTTGCTTTTGCAACCCCCGTTTGTTCATTTTTTTTGTAGATCGCTTGCCTCGACTCCCGGAGAGGACTTATGCACAACCGCGTCGACACAAGTTCGGAAATAGGGGCGTTCTCTTTTTCCTACACTTTTTTACCCTTTTTTTTAACTTAATATTGAATGAGGACATTTCTAGGTTTTAAGTGTGGGGTGGTTAGGGTTCGTCTTAGGCTTTTAAGATTGTTTGTGATTAGCACAAATTTATCTTGATTTTAGTTAGTATTTTAGCTCGTTTTTATTGTTGATTTCGGTAAAAGTTGGATAGATTGAGCATATTTTCGTAATTTCTTATCTCCAACTTAATTTATCATATTTTAATTAATTTTATATCTATTTTAGGTATTTTGAGGTATTTATATTTTTACGTAGTCAAGGATAGGCCTACAAGTGGAGTTTCGGCGAAAACGAGCCTTGAATTGAAGTATTTAAGCTGACACTGGGTACCAGTAATTAGGTGCTAGATTGTTGAATTAAGTATTGAAGGATGATCCATAGGAGTTGCACGAAGAAACGAGACACAAAACAAGTGAATTGGTGAAGAAATGACAGTTTTGGGCCTTCTAGAAGGAATGTCTCTGGGCCCAACCGGTATAGAAAGATGGGCTGGCAGCACCTCCTGATTCTGGGCCTTCTAGAAGGGTCGTTTCTGGGCTCAACCGGTATGGAAAGTTCTGAACGTCCTAGAAGGGGCGGAA
>BMAC01001085.1:181460-218675 GCA_014905375.1 Phtheirospermum japonicum
AGCCCATTATTATTGGACTTTTTTTAAATAAAAATTAAAAGCTTTGTTATTGGGCCAACCCAATGCTTTTAAGAGTTGGGCTTTTTATTAAAAAAAAAAATTAAAACAAGGAAGAATGAAAGCCCACACGGTATAATTTAAAAGGAAGAAAAAGGTTTTAAAACTACAGAACAACAAAAAAAACGAAAACAGACGAGACGGAATAAAGAAAAACCCTAGCCACCTTCTCCCTACCGTCCACTTCCGGTCGCCGCCGCTTGCCGTCGGCCACCGTCGCACCGAATCGTTCGGTTCTCGTTGTCGTTTTCAATCCCTCGACGGATCTAGTGCTCCGTCGTAGGGACGTCGGGTTATTCGGTGTGTGATACCGATTATCGGAGATAAACCACCGTCGAGCCATCGCAATCGCCGGAGTGTCGGACCACCGCTGTTTTCTGCCGCCTGACTGCGCCGGAGTTTCAGCCACAGTCGACGTTTGCCGACTGCCTGTGTGCCCGTTCGAGCGCTTCGCCGTTGCTGTCGCCAAGCCTTGAAGACAGCCGGAGGTTTTTGTAGCCGACGATTGCCTGCTGCCGTTCCGACGCTAGCGAGCTCGCAGCCGCTGCCGGGCTGCTATTGCCGCCGCCGAGCCGCTTGTTGCCGGCGCCGTTTTGAACGTAAGGCCGCCGCTGTCACACCATCACCGCCGGAACAGCCTTCGTGAGGTACATGGGTGTTCGTATATATATATATATGATATATATATGCTATATATATATGATATGCATTGAATATGTGTGTACTGTGTGCATAATATATATATGCGTATATAATATGCAGTAATGTGTTATAAATATATATATACTGTTTACATATGTGATGTTAATATATATATATTGTGATATGAAACTTAAATATGTGTGCTGTGCATACTGTTGTATGTTTGTGCATGAAGTATGCATGCTGTAATGTACATATGTATGTATAAGGTATGCATGACACTTATATARATATAATATATTGCTGTGTATGAATTGTGTTATTAATGATGCATGCGTGAGTTTATAATGCATGCTGTTATGTGATATAAATATATAAAGTGCATGCATGATGTTTATAAATATTATATATATATGTATATATGATATGTATATATATAATATATAATTATATATATGATTAATATATTAATATATATATAATTGTTATATATAATTTTAATATATATATATATATATATAATTGTTATATATATGTAATTAAATAGAAACCGACCATGCTTATTTGATTTTACGAAAATCGAATTATTTTTATTTATTAAAATAAATTAAAACATTGTTTGAATTAATTGATTGTAAAATTGGACCGTCGTTAATTTGAATTCGATTCAAATTACTTTTATTTAAAAAATTTTGTTTTCCGCTGCGCGATGGTACCACCGATTCCCAACATGATCTGCACCTTCAGCCTTATCATCCTTAAATAACTTCTGGCTTATACCAATGGGAGTTATCACGTGGGATGCATTCTCTAAGTTAAAGAGTTTCATCAAGTTACGAGCATACATGCTTTGAGAGATAAAATTACCATCATGCATCTACTTTATTTATAAACCTAAAAAATAACTTAACTCACCAACCATGCTTATTTCAAACATGGAAGCCATGGAATCTAAAAAGAATTTGGTTAGTTTTTTAGAAGAAGTTCCTAAAATAATATAGTCCACATAAATTTGAGCAGTAAGAATGTCATTTTCAAAGTTTTGAATAAAAAGAGTTTGTCTACTTCCCCTCTTTTAAAAACAATTTTCAGAAGATGTTCTGTTAATCGCTCATACCAAGATGAAAGAGCTTGTTTAAGCCCATAGAGTCCCCTTTTCATCTTATACACATAATTATGCATATCAGGGATCTCAAAACCTCGAGGTTATGTAACATACACATCCTCATCGAGATTGTCATTCAAGAAAGCATTCTTGATTGAGGACCTTGCAATTGTTTCCCCCTTCATTGTTTATTCCCTTCTTCTTGTTCTCAGCTGCGAATCTCTCTGTCCATTGTTATGATTGAGGACCTTGCAATTTTCTCTGATATATGTTCTCGTTCCAGTGTCTTTTTTTTCGCCTTTTGCTTTTAAACAGTTTTCTTTATTTCTCTCCATTTTTTTCGAAATAATTGCTTCTTGTTTACCCTCTCCTCGTGTATACTTTAATGTTTGCCTGGAGATATAACTGATGTGTAAAGCAGAATAGGATGGCTTACCAGCCCATTGCATACAATCTGTTTATTGTATTGCCATGGTGTCAAATGGACCTTCCAAATTATCCCTTTTTTTGTTAAATTTTTTATTATTTATTTATTTTCTTAAATTCCTGCTTATTGTTTGAGATCTGTGTTATATTATTATGAAGTAGACAAAAAAAATAGATGTAACCATTTGATTGTGACAATTGTTATTCTGATTTGTTGGATTTTTGCTGAATTATTGTTTTAGAACATTGTCAAAGAATGAATCATCGTGAGTACAATTATACAAATGAACTTGAATATTAATGAATTTTTTGTTTCTTAATTTTGTTGATGAAAATTGTAATTGTGCATACATACCCTACTCGAAATGTCTGGCTCCGCCATAAAAAATTGGAAGTCATGTTACATTGCTTATATAATTTGGTATAAAATCCGAAAATTAGCGGTGATGATTGCCGACCAAATATAGTTACTGAATTACTAAAGCTAGAGAATTATAATTTTTCTACAGGATTATCATGCGCTATAGAACTAGTAGGATTATATGAGAGCAAAACTACTATAGGATATTCAGATGATTCTCATTTATATAATGTTAGACTACGAGTTTCAGCAATCAATATCAAAAGGTTTAATTAAATAATTAAACCCTAAAAAAATGCTATTGATATTTAGCTTAACTACAAAAAAACCTAGATATCTTTCAAAATTATAAATACCTGCTTGATAGTTGTTTCTATTTACAAATTATGTCCTCGATAGGGGAGTATTTGTTAAGAATGTTTAGGCTTCAAGGGATTTTTTAAATATATTTAGGGGTATTTGTAATTTTGAGAGATGGTTTCTTTTGTGATTAGGTCAGACCTGAAGGATTTTTTTGTTTGTTTGTTTGTTTGGGTAAAATTACCTCTATCCAAAATGGACAGGGAAATTTAGTATGTGCCCCTTTTGTAAAATTATCCCTATCTAAAATTAGTGCAATCTGTTGTTTTGAATTTAAGCTAAAATTTTATTACCGAAAGAATAAACCCAGTCTAACATTGGGATTTTGGGGGCAAAAAGGCACCATTTATCGTAACCCGAATTGTTAAGATTCATTGGTGAATTTTGTATAGGCCAAATAATCTGTATGAAATGTTCTATCTTAAATGAATTTCCTGCATCAGAATGAAACAGATTCTGCTTTCATTAGAAAATCTATTGTTGTATTTGTGACTTTTTTCCCCCGAAATAAACAAGTTTAAAGAGTTACTGTGATAATGGAATGCTTAATATTTTGCTAAGTGGTGTACAAAACTTCCATTTTGTGTGGTTGCTTATTATTCGATAATCATGTATATAAACTCTATTCAATAATTGCTTAAATATGAGATCATCTCATCTGTTTGTGAACATGAAAGGATAGATGCATAGCACCTTGCCAATCTTTTGTTTGTTATACTTTGGCTCAACTTTATCAAAATAGATGACCCAACAAAATTTGATCAATGTTTTAGTTGTGCAAATCATTTGAGTTATGCTTTATTAATATTAATATTAATATTATTATTATTATTTTATTATTATTATTATTAATTTAGCTTATTATTCCATTTTAACTATTGTCTTTTTTTAACTAGAGTGTGTTCTCCTTCTTTTAAGGAATACTATCCTAAGTTGAATTTAAGACAATGGTAACATGTAATCGAAATATAGTACATAGGTTTAAAGTTATGAGAAGAGTGAAATAAAATTGATCAGTTTAGTTAATGGTGGTAGATGATGTAATACTATTATCTTTTTCTTATTTCATCATAAGATTATATTATCATTTAATAGTTCCGTAAATATGTATTTTATATAATTGTGAGGTTATCATAAGCAAGAGTTTCCATTGTTTTTCTAAATATCAGTCATCTAGTTTCACATTTTACACCTAGTAGTTCAATATCCAGATAATTTAGAATATAGAAATCATTGTTCCAAGTAAGAATAGATTCTGTAAGATACGCTTTTCATTTAGTATTAGAGTTGCGGCTGGGTTTTAGAGCTCATCCGCTCATCCTAACCATGAAGAATGATACATGTTTTGGTTGCAATTAGCCATTTTTATTATTTAAAATCCTACATCAAGAGTTTTTGAATAAATGTAAAATAAAGCCAATTTGCGTACCCATGCATTGCAAAGTATTAGGTGTATTTTCTTTTTTGAAGTACTGAATTTTATGGGTTAATGTATGTTTTCATGCATCTCTTCATCGTACTAAAATCTCTTCATCTTACTTTTAGTATACTTTTTAATATCCTGATATAGAGGCAAGAGGCACTACTGGGATTTGTTGTGAATATAATCAATACAAGCAATGATTTGTTGATGGAGAAACCGAAAAAAATGTGATAAAGAAAAAGAAACACCTGAAAGTGAAAAGTGAACTGATCTCAATAAATCAAGTTTTGGAATTAGATTCTACATCACCTCGTGCCTCAATAAAATGGAGCGATAGGAATTTTCTGTTTTCATTCATTTTGATTCTTGTGCATGCAATCACACCTCAATAAATATCTAAAAGTAACTTATTGAAATGTTGTGGTTGTGCAGATAGTTAATTAACGACATAAAGATGCCAAAACAGTGTTCAACTAAGAAACAACCCAAACATTTACCRYAGGGTCCCACCGRCGTAGAACGAGAAAAGCCCACCCTCAAGCCCAAAAAGATGGGTAGMGAGATTGACGACATTTTTGCCGGGAAGAAGAGAAAGAGACTCGAAACGGATAACAAGGCCCACGCTGAGAAGCCCATGAAAGTATTAGCTTCAAATGATGTGAATCCACATGATGGGTTGATGAGGGTCGTAAAGAGTGGTAAGAAAAAGTCCTCAAGAGAGAATGGACCTGTTAAACCCACTTCTACTAGATCGAGGAGAAAAACTGCAGACGGACTAACTGTGTACACAGAAGAGGAGTTGGGGTTTGGGAAAGCGGATGCCGGAGGGACCCGTTTGTGCCCGTTTGATTGTGATTGTTGTTTTTGATGTAATTGTTGTGATTTTGTTAGATTTTAATTGTTCACGTTTTTGAATGATTTGTTGTGGTCTCGATGCAAGGGACAGATTCTTCACTTGTTATGGTGATGTAATAGAATTGAGCATTCTTCTATGTGCTGTAGTAAGATTATGCATACATTGATGATGACGACGACGATGATTACTTATTGGCAAACACTTGTATTAGGCCAGATTGACGGGTCATGACCCGTTAGGTCATTTGTCTCGATACTATAATGTATTGGTTTTTGTACTATGATATAATGGTTTTTGTACTCGAAAGTATTGATTTTTCATAAATCTCTTACCCGTGATATGATGTATTGGTTTTTATACTATGATATATTGGTTTTTTATTATAATGTATTGACTTTTGTACTATGATGTATTAGTATGAAATTTTGACCTAACAGATGATCCGTTAGTATGGCCTAACAAGAATATTATACTTATTTGTATCGAAGAATATAGATTCCTACTTTAGTTGTGGCCTTTTTTTTTTTTTTTTTTTTTTTAATTTTGGTTCTCTCTTTTGGTTTCCTTCTTAAATCCTTAAATCCCCTCCAAGTCGTGAACAAGAAATGATAATTAGTGCAACTCATGCTTCATTGATCGAATTTAAACACTTCCAGAAGGAACAAACCCAATAAAACATAGGTATTTGGGGGGCTAAAAAGGCACTGTTTATTGTATTCCTAATTATTAAGATTCATTGGTGAATTTTTGTATTAGGCCGAATAATCTCCTTTTACTATTTATTTATCTTTGTTGTTTTAGGGTTTTTTTTAGAGGTTTATTTTGGAATAAAAATTTTGCATCCACTATTTTGTGTTTGCTTATTATAGATTTTTAGTTTATTAATTGTCTACTATCCAACAAAGTAAAATAATATTGTCAAATATTAAAATATCGACACTAAGTTGGCAATATTAACAYTAAAAGTACAAAATTATCTTTTTCGGGTCAAGAAACTGACGTGAAATGATTAATTATTTTTTTATTATTTTAATTTAATTTTAAACATTAAATGTTAAATAAGTAGTTGAACTACCTAATCCCTTTCCCTTTTTATTTTTATTTTTTCGTTTTTCTTTGTTCATCTTATATTTCCCTTTCGCGGTTTTCTCATATTTTTCTTTTATGTTTGCTTTTTAGTTAGGTTTGTTTTAATCTGTTCCACCCCAATTACTTTGTTCTTGCTGTGTTCACTCGTACGTCCGGTACCCGCAAAGACACGAAGCGGAAGCGTTTTTTGAGTTCATCGAACCTTCTTATAGGCCCGGACAGTAATAACTTCTGTCCGTAATTAGCCAAATTGCTTCTTCAAGCTGTAGCCCGTTCTCAGAAACACAGCGGCCCGCAATCCCAAGCACAGCAATCCTCACGGCCCAGCCCGTTTCTGAGAACGGGCTACAGCTTGAAGAAGAAGTTTGGCTAATTACAGACAGAAGTTATTATTGTCCGAGCCTATAAGAAGGTTCGACAAATTCAAAAGACGCTTCCGCTTCGTGTCTTTGCGGGTACCGAACGTACGAGCGACCACAACAGTGGTATCAGAGCGCTCGTCGTCCACCGCTCCGGTGGATTGGGGCCCCTGCGTGGGATCCAACTCTGATAAATTGGTTGGAACCTCTCCGTATTTACTTTTCGTAGCGTAAATACCACTTGTAGCGGATTCTTAACTGCTTGGGATCTAGCTGGTAGATTTAGGATAGTTCTAGGTTAGTCGACGTGCTTGCTTTGTGCTTTCGTTGATTGCTTTCGTTGATTATCCTGTTCACGTTGAATTGCTTTCATTGAATTGTTATGTTGGATTTTTCTGTTGATTACGTGCCATTTATCGTATCTCGTTAATTAGTTTTTCATTTTATTGATTGGTTCGTAATTTGCTTTGTGCATATTGTCCTTTGATATCTATAATTGCCTCGTTATTGTGCTTTGTGCATTTTTCTTGATACTTCGTGTTTGTTTGTGTCGTTTTCTCAAAAACTTTTGTGTTTTAAAAATGACGTCTCTTTCGTCTTTTAACTTGATGATTTTAAAATTTGGCAAAAAAATGAAAGGTATTTTGGTTCAACAAAAAGTTTTCAAAGCGATTGATTCTTCTTTTACTCCTGGAACAACACCTGAGAAAAAGGCTGAACTTGATGAATTTGTGTATTCGTCTATTATTTTAAATATGTCTGACTCTGTGTTACGTAAATGTGGCAAACTTGATTCTGTAAAAGAACTTTGGGACAAATCGGAAGAGKTTTATACTGAAACGTCTTTGCCGCGTAAATTGTTTTTACTTGAAAAGTTTTTAGATTTAAACTCGATTTGTCAAAAGATATTTATAATAATCTTGACATTTTTACAAAACTTATTTTGGACATAAAACAAACTGGTGACAAACACATAGACGATTATTCCCCTATTGTGCTTTTAAATGTTATTCCTGATTCTTATAATGACGTAAAATCTGCTATTAAATATGGAAGAGATCAGGTAAGTCTTGACACGGTAATAAATGGTTTAAAAAGTAAAGAGTTGGATTTAAAAGCTAATAAGGGAAGTAATAGTCATGGCGAGGTTAATTTTGTTAGAGGAAGGTCGAGAAATCGTTTTCAAAACCCTCAGACCTCCACTAATCAAAATAACTAAAATATTTCTAAAAGAAAGGCAAAGGCAAGAGTAGGTCTAAATCTCGTCCAAGTGATCGCAAGTGTTATAACTGTGGTGATCCTAATCATTATATTAAAGAATGTCCCAAGAAAAACAAATAACAATCTGATCATGCGAACATGGTGTCTTGTAATGAGAATATGGGTGATGTTTATATGGTTATTGAGTCTGATAAAATGAATGATAATATGAACTCTATGCGTTCTAATCTATGTGATAATGAGTGGCTTGTTGATTCTGCATGCTGATTAATATGTATTTGTTCTTATTTTAGTAGTTATTTAGTTATCTTTTTCATAGTGTTTTTGGTATTAGTTGGACAATTTGAGCTTAATTCCGTATATTTGTACTTCCAACTTATTTTACCGCTTTTTGATCTAGATTGATGCAAATAAGTGATTATTTGTAGTTTTTCACTTTATAGCTAAGTAATCGGAAGATTTCAGCACGTTAGAGATGAATTATAATGATCGAGAGGCAAAGATCGAGCTTTCCGGCGAAGAAGTAGCAAGAATTTGAAGCTGTCAGTTTTCTATAACGGTTAATCTAATGGAACCGTTATAGTATCGTTGAAGCTAATAGTGCACTAGCGATAGCTACTACGCTAGTAGCTACCACTATCTATAACGGTTATTTACCACTACCCAAAACCGTTGTCGAAGTGCAGAAGTAAAAAAATGAAGAATTAGCGATAACTTTCTATAACGGTTACTTACCGCTACCTTATCGTTAACACTACCGCTAAGACTGGACAGAGGCATTAGCGGTAGCTACTATAACGGTTACCTTACTGTTAGCGGGCCCAGAACCGACTTTAAGCTGTCTTGCGGCCCAAGACACGATTTTTCTATAAAAAGGCACCATTAATCCGAATTTTGCAACACACCACACCCTAAAAATAGTCCTAAAAACAGCCCTAGGGCTGGGAATCCGATTTTCAGCAACTTAGGACGATTTTACGAGATCTATGACGAAACGACGTTTTCCAACCGAGATCCGATTCTTCGACGAATAGCACCTGAGTTCAGTCCGATTTTCAGAAGCGCTTTCCAGTAACTTTTAGTTATTAATAAGTTCTCTAAACCTTAGTTAATTTTTAGTTTAATTCTAGATAATCTATGCTTAGGATTTTAATTGTTTTCGTTTGAGTTTTTGAACCATTTAGTTATTTCGATTGATTTGAACATTGAATTGCTAAGGTTTTGGACTTGAGATTTTAGTTTTTATTATTAATATAGTTGTTGTGTTTATTCTCTTGTTCATGCTTGGTGATGAATTGTTTTTGCTTAGTTTAATTATTGCTCTAGTTTTGATAATTAGTTGATAATTGATTTATAATATGTTATTGTTTGAGAATTTTTGATGTTGATCTTGTTCTTAAGAATTAATCTGTTAGATTTAGTTCATAGTATTTTGATGCATGTTAGTTAATTAATTTAGAATTAATTTTAGATTGGTTTAAAAATCCTTAGAATAATAATTCCTAGATAATCTAGTTTAAGTTTTAGATTAATAATTCTTGGTTAAATTATTTTCAAGCTTTATTTAAGTTAATTAGAATTTAATTTTATGCTCTTGCATTTTAAATTCCTAGTTGTTAATCAAAATCAAACAAAACTCCAATTTGTAAAAGTTTATATGTTTAATTATTATTGAGAAAAACATCCGAGATACCGAATCGTTGTTCTCGAGAGAATTGACTTGAGTCAACTTACCACCCTACAAGTTCCTCATACTCTTGCTAGTAAACTTGAATGTTTTAAATTAAATATATATAAACAGGGTGCATAAATGCTTGAATCAGAATTATGGCGCCGTTGCCGGGGACAACAATAAGGAGTCAAAGATAATTGTTCATTTTTATTTATTTATTTTAATTGAGTCATTTATAATTATAAGTATGCTTGGTTTGGATTTTGCCACTTGGTACGTGTATGTTTTGTTGAGTTTATGCTAGGTCAACGTTCACTTTACCTCGATCTTGCACCATTCTTTGACAACATCCATCGTGCGGATCTAGCAAGACCAAGACCTATGGGTCTGCTATTGTTCTTGGACCAACTGCAAGGGAAGTAGAGATTAAACCACATCAGCTTAATTTACTTCCGACTTTTCATGGAAATGCCCATGAAGACCCTTTAGCGTTTTTAAACTACTTTATCGATGAAGTGGGCAGATTTGTGGGTAATGGCCTTAACCGGGAGGATATGCAAATGATTTGCTTCCCCTATAGCATGAAAGACAAGTCAAAGACATGGTTACTATCCTTAGAACCGAGATCATTAACTGATTGGGAGATGATAAGCGAGAAGTTCCTCAATCAATACTATTCAGCACAAACAARGGGGCATCTTCGGAGGCAYATTGCTAACTTCGAACAAGTGGAGGGAGAATTATTTCATGAAACATGGGAGCGTTACAAGACACTTTTACAAGCATGCCCCCATCATAGCTACTCCCCCGAGATAATTAATCAATTCTTCTTTGATGGTTTGTTGCCCATGGGAAAAAGTTAAGTTGAAATAGCGGCAGGAGGAGATTTCGTAGATTTAACGGCCCGCAAGGCCAAACGAGTGTTGGAGAAACAGAGCAAAAAATCTAGACAAACCAACTCTCGGACTCGTAATATAAAATTTAATGGAGTATCCACAACCGAGACAGATAAAGATGAAGGGGTTAAGGTTTGGGTGTGGGATGGTCAAACGATCAAAGAGATGATCAGGGAAGTAATAAACAAAGAATTAGAAGCACCAAGAGTTGCGCGAGCTAGCCAAGTTTCTTCAAAGAAATTCATTAAGGCATGTGACCAATGTGAATCTACCAAACATTTAGCGAATATGTGTCCAAAAAACAATGCACAACGAGATGACGTTAACGCCCTCCAGTATTTTTCAAACCAACAACATTCAGGGCAGAAACTACCACCCCAAACAATTTCCATATGCAAGGGCACGTGCCTACTAAAGTTCAAATAGATGATCAGTTATTGGTTTGGCAGCAAAATCAAGTGGCCGAGACGATTAGAAACCAAGAGGGACTCGCCCAATTAGCTTCGCAAGTAAATAAGCTCTAGTCYAYGTTTGATYAACTTGTTAAGACTATACAGCAAGGGCAGAGGCATTCAGATATGATGATAGGGCAACTMTCGGCAACCATGGCYACATTATTGAAAGACAYAAATAGGKTTCCGAGTCAAACGGATCAAGCCTCAGCTATTCATGTCCTGAGAAGTGGAAAAGAGGTAGATAACGACATAGAGCTAGAAAAGGAGAACAACAAGGAAGAAGCCGAGACCCAACCACAAGTAGATGCAACCAAATCGGCCGATCTAATGCATAAATCTTCAAATCCATATATTTCGGGGCCGTTGAAGAGAAAGAATTAGACAACAACTGAAGACCCCATCGACTCCTCAAATGCACCACCGAAGAAGTTGACTATTTATGATCGTTCCCTTCCCAAGTCGCCTACGTCCAGCCAAGGAAAATAAGAAATTCATGGAGCTATATAATTTATTGAAGAATGTGAACATTAACCTTCCCTTATTAGATGTTATAAAGACGATGCCCGCTTATGTAAAGTTTTTCAAGGAGTTGGCATCGAGAGAAAGGCGCTTAGCAGCCAACCATTACGTGGCGTTGACCAAGGAAGTTAGTGCAATATTCAAACAGCCACTGCCACCCAAGGAGAAAGACCCTGAAAGCTTTTGTATAACTATTTCCCCCGGGAATGGACAAACGGCAAGGGGGATGCTCGATCTTGGCGCTAGCATAAATTTGATGCCCCACTCTATCTACAAGGAAGTTGACTTAGGACCGTTGAAGCTAACCATGATGAAATTACAATTGGCGGATAGAAAGATGAGATTACCCCTGGGGATTGTGGAGGACGTCTTAGTACAAGTAGACAAACTAGTAGTGCTGATCGATTTTGTCATTATGGACGTTGGTGACATACAAAGCGATAATTGAGAACACACCATTTTGTTAGGACGTTCATTTATGTATACAACGCGCACGGTGATCGACATAAACAAAGGGAGGATGACTATGTCCGTATTAGGCGAAACGGTGACGTTCTCACTTCAAGATATTCACAAGAGTCCTGTTCCGTTTGTAAAGGACGATTGTTCTACTATTGATTTAGTAGATTCTAGCGCGAGGAATTCCTGAGCATTAGCACAATTGACGAGTTTGATAATGAGGATGGCGAGGAACACTTGAGTGGGGAGGATTTGATGGATTTGCTGGGAATTGAGTTATGTGATATTATGGATGTATTTAATGATGGAATGCTCGTAGAGAATGACGCATTTAAAAATGAGCCAAAGGTGGAGTTGAGGCCACAACGAGATCGTTCGAAATTTGAATCCAATAAGGAGAAGAAGCCACCACGTAGAAATCCAAAGAATGTTACCCCCGACCCTTACGATAATTTTAAACGTGCGAAGAAAAAGGGCGAGGCTAATAGTAAGGATTGGACGAAGTAGAAGAAGAATTCGAACAAAGTTTTTGACAAGAAGTTTAATGATGGGAAGTTGAAGGTTGGTCGAATAGTGATCTATAATTCTGAACGTGAGTTTGATCCAACCAATTTTAAAGCAGCATGGAGTGGACCGTTTTTAATGAAAGAAATGGATGAATATGGGGTAGTCACTCTATACGTTGAGCGTGACAAGTAGAGTTTCCAAGTCCACAAGCATCGACTTAAGACTTATCACGAGAACTATATGAAGAGTCGAAATAGTAACAAGAGAGAGTTCGTGGGCCCACCACGAGCTAGAGATTGATCAAGCAACTTGCGTCGAGCTTTCGACGTTAAACAAGCGCTTCTTGGGAGGCAACCCAAGCGTTTGTTAGTTTTCATTTTCTTTAATTTTCTTTTGATTTTTTATCTTTATATTGTGTCAATTGCCGTGGTACATTTATGTGTGTGTTGATGTGCAAAAAATACGATAAAATCGCTTATTTTGGACAACTAATGGTTATATATCGGTAACTCACTACCGCAAGGCCTTACCGCTAGTTCCACTCGAGGCGTTAACGATGACGATCAACCGCTGAACCTACCGCTAGCCGCAGCAATCAGGGATAACAATGAGCTAACCGCTAGGCAACCTACCGCTACATGCTACCGCTAGTAGCGTCTGCCGTCTAATTTTTACGAATTTCATTTCCGTCAACCGAGGTCGCAATCCGGCCCAAGTTAGCCGCAGTCCGGAAACATTTTGATGAGCTGCAATCCAGCCATTTACGATGTTGAGCCACAATCCAGCTGTTTCAAATCCCAAACGATGTGCCACCAGGCACTTGCGCGTAGCAATTGATTGCAATTGTAGTTTTTTTTGTTTATTTTTTTATAGGTTTGTTCAAGACAATCCAATCACACGAAAGATAATTGCACAAGCATTTTTAGAGAGACTCGACTATCGAATTTTCAGGGATGTTTTCTTATCTTCTAGCTCTTATTTTGTTTTATATTTATGACAATCAGGAGATTGCCAAATTTTTAGGGAGGGGGTGGTTGAGTATGGTTTATATTTAAAAGAAAGTGACGTCTTTGTTCTGAAATGCATAAGTTTTAACGTGATTGATCGCTATTCCTGTGCTGAGTTGTGTTTGTCTGGCTTGCCTGTTGAATTTAACTAAGATTAGATTTGAGGCTTTTGTCTTTTGAGCATGTATAAGTGCATAAAACTTTTCAAAATTATTATTTATATACTGTAAAATGGTACTTGGACGCAATTGATTTCTCAAAACCTTAAAAGCAGCGTCAATTCAAAACTTTTTCATGCAAAAAGCCTGGAGTATCCTGAGTGTTTATCATCATTGCATGTGCTTGAATAAGTTTCAGTGTTGATATCTCTTTGAAGCCGCTATGTGTAGTTGACTTTGAACATGATGTTAAGGCACAGAAAAAAACCCTATTCCGGCCATATCCATAAATTTTAGCCATTATAAATTCCGAATGAGCCAATCATAGCCAAATAATCCATGCCTATAGTCTTGAGTGATTTTATTTAGTCGACCCCTACTAACCCATTAAAAGCGTGGGGTAGGAGTTCGTTATTTTTATTGGTTATTTGTGTTTTGGAAATTTTATCAGGGATTTATGAAATATTGTAATAAAGGATCACCATCCTTCAATAAAAAAAAGAAAAAAGAAAGAAAGAATAAGAAGGATGGTGAATCGTGTTGAGTCAAAGCCTACGCGCTAATAAAGGCTTGTGTTTATTATTGTTTATTTTATTATGAAGCCTAATGTTTAAGAGGCAAGAGTTGTGTTGTAAGAAGAAGCATATTATAAGCTTCAAGATTATTTAAGTGGTTCGAGGAAAAGTCGGTTTACGYTTTGCGAGTTGAGAAATAGCCTAAATTTAATGYCTACGTTATGAGTGTTTAGTGAGGTTTTTCTTTTGTACGAGGTGAAMCATTTTGCTTCGTAATTAGATTAGGTTGAGTGAGTTAGCCACACGACTTATATATTCCATACCCYTCCAAAGAGCCTTACATTACAACCCGAAATGACCTTTTCCGATTCTTAGTTCGACAACACACTTAATTTGCGACTGAAAAGAGATTGATTTTCCGTGCTTATTTATTGTGCATGTATTTGAATGATTTGAGTGTATACACGTCCCATGCAGCAATGCCTGAGTGCTTTTGAGCGAACACTCATATYTATTTCCCTTTTGAGAGGATGCATGAATTTGYTTTTGGAGCGATAATGTAATAAAMGTTTAGTGTTTAAAGTTGCGTGACATGTATCTATATTTTTWAAATTATGMWTGTAGCACGACATGACTCATTGCTTGAGCTTATTTTCTTTCTTGTTATACTTTGAATCTATCGTCTGTTCGAGMACGAACAAACAAATAAAGCGTGGGGTAGTTGATTAACACATATTTGTTCTTATTTTAGTAGTTATTTAGTTATCTTTTTCTTAGTGTTTTTGGTATAAGTTGGACAATTTGAGCTTAAATTCGTATATTTGTACTTCCAGCTTATTTTACCACCTTTTGATCTAGATTGATGCAAATAAGTGATTATTTGTGGTTTTTCACTTTATACCTAAGTAACCTGAAGAGTTCAGTACGATAGAGATGAATTATGATGATCGAGAGGCAAAGATCGAGCTTTCCGGCGAAGAAGTAGCAAGAATTTGAAGTTGCCAGTTTTCTATAACAGTTATTCTAATGGAACCATTATAGTATCGTTGAAGCTAACAGTGCACTAGCGATAGCTACTACGCTAGTAGCTACCGCTATCTATAACGGTTATTTACTGTTACCCAAGACCGTTATCGAAGTGCAGAAGTACAAAAATGAAGAATTAGCGATAGCTTTCTATAACGGTTACCTACCGCTACCTTATCGTTAACGCTACCGCTAAGACTGGACAGAGGCATTAACGATAACTTTAGAGGTAGCTACTATAACGGTTATCTTACCGTTAGCGGGCCCATAACCGACTTTAAGCTGTCTTGCGGCCCAAGACACGATTTTTCTATAAAAAGGCACCATTAATCCGAATTTTGCAACACACCACACCCTAAAAACAGTCCTAAAAACAACCGTAGGGATGGGAATCCGATTTTCAGCAACTTAGGACGAGTTTACGTGATCTATGATGAAGAACGGGGTTCCTGAGCGACGAAACGATGTTTTCCAACCGAGATTCGATTCTTCGATGAATAGCACCTGAGTTCAGTCCGATTTTCAGAAGCACTTTCCAGCAACTTTTAGTTATTAATAAGTTCTCTAAACCTTAGTTAATTTTTAGTTTAATTCTAGATAATCTATGCTTAGGATTTTAATTGTTTTCGTTTGAGTTTTTGAACCGTTTAGTTATTTCTATTGATTTGAACATTGAATCGCTGAAGTTTTGGACTTGAGATTTTAGTTCTTATTATTAATATAGTTGCTGCGTTTATTCTCTTGTTCATGCTTGGTGATGAATTYTTTTTTCTTAGTTTAATTATTGRTTTAGTTTTGATAAATAGTTGATAATTGATTTATGATATGTTATTGTTTGAGAYTTTTTTATGTTGATCTTGTTCTTAAGAATTAATATGTTAGATTTAGTTCGTAGTATTTTGATGCATGTTAGTTAATTAATTTAGAATTAATTTTAGATTGCTTTAAAAATCCTTAGAATAATAATTCCTAGATAATCTAGTTTTAGATTAATAATTCTTGGTTAAATTATTTTTAAGCTTTAGTTAAGTTAATTAGAATTTAATTTTATGCTCTTGCGTTTTAAATTCCTAGTTGTTAATCAAAATCAAACAAAACCCCAACTTGTAAAAGTTTATATGTTAAATTATTATTGAGAAAAACATCCGAGATACCGAATCGTTGTCCTCGACAGAATCGACTTGAGTCAACTTACCACCCTACAAGTTCCTCGTACTCTTGCGAGCAAGCTTGAATGTTTTAAATTAAATATACATAAACGGGGTGCATAAAAGCTTGAATCACATGCACGTTTCATATGTCTCCTCTTAAATATTTATTTTCGAATTACAAAGAAGTTTAGCATGGGCATGTTTCTATGGCGAATGAGAAAGTATGCGATGTTGTTGGTTTGGGTGATGTATGCTTGCATTTTGAATCTGGTTATGTTTTAACGCTTTAAGAATATGCATCATGTGCCTGATTTATGTCATAACCTGATTTCTTGTGCTACACTGGAGGATGATGGGTTAGAAGGTAGTTGGGTAAGGGTGTTATGAAAATCATGAAGGGTTCTCATGTTGTTTTCAAAGCTGAAAAGCGGCGAAATGTGTATGTTTGCACTGTTGACTTTAAATCTATGCCAAATTATGCGAATTATGTGCATGTTGATCATACTGATTTATGGCATAAACATCTTGGACATATGAGTAGTAAGGGTTTAGAAATTTTGCATAAACATGGCTGTTTCGGTAAGAATAAGGTTTCTTGTATGCCCTTTTGTGATACGTGTGTATATGGCAAACAACAACTTGTTCAATTCTTTGTTTCCCCCTCCCCGAAAATTTCTGCTTGTCGTGATATTCTTGAGTATGTGCATGCTGATCTGTAGGGTCCGGCTAAAGATCCCACACAAGGTGGTAATCGATGTTTCCTATCTGTGATTGATAATTTCTCAAGAAAAGTCTTTGTGTTTCTTTTGAAAAATAAGTCTGGTGTTTTCGAAAAGTTTAAAACTTGGAAAACCTTGATTGAAAATCAAACTGGAAAACGTATAAAATTTCTAAGGACTGATAACGGACTTGAGTTTTGTAATAATGACTTTAACAAGTTTTGTGTCGAGTTTGGCATTCAAAGGCATCGGACAGTTCCGTATACCCCACAGTAAAATGGGGTTGCGGAACGAATGAACCGTACACTACTCGAAAGAGTAAGATGTATGCTTTTTTACTTCTGGTCTTTCAAAAAAGTTTTGGGGCGAGGCCTTGTTAACGGATGCATATTTGGTTAATAGGTCCCCCTCCGTGCCTTTGAATGGTAGATGTGGTGTGGAAAAGAGATTGATTATTTTAACTTGCGTATTTTTGGTTGTGTTGCGTTTGTTCATCAAAAACTTGATAAGCTTGAACCTCGTTCTGTGAAATGTGTTTTCGTGGGTTACCCAGAGGGTGTTAAGGGTTATAGGTTGTGGTTTAGGAGTGAACCGGGCTTTAAAGTGATTATTAGCCGTAATGTGATTTTTAATGAGTTTGAATTTCCCTGTTTACCTGCTTCTGTGCCTGTTGTTAATGAACCTGACCCGACTCCAAGTGAGGTGGAGCCTATGCATGTTAGTAAATTTGATGATTCACATAATTTACCTGTTGAAACCGATAATATGCCCGTTGATGTTATTGATGATGCTTCTAATGATTTACCTGCCAAAAATGTTCAAACCTTTGATGTGCATGCTGAAAATGTTGAGAATGTGCATGATACGCGTGTGTTAGATGATTATCAACTTGCTAGAGATAGGGAGAAAAGAACTCGTTCCAAATATGTGTTTTTACGTGATTATCATCTGACGTCGTATGCTTTTAGTGTGTTTGAATCGATTGATAGTAGTYAARCGYAAACGTATCATGAAGCCTTGAAYATTTCTAATTCTCGTGTGTGGTTAAATGCTATGAATGATGAAATYAACTCTTTMCATGTTAACCAAACGTGGYTCCTTGTGCTTAAACCTGATGACTGTCATGCTGTTTATTGTAAGTGATTATATAAGGTCAAGCATGATAATGAAGGGGTTAGATTTAAGGCTAGACTTGTTGCTAAGGGGTTTACTCAAAAGGAGGGGGTAGATTATATGAAAATTTTTGCTCCAGTTGTTAAATTCACCACATAATCTCTATTATGCTTGCATTAGTTGCTCATTTTGATTGGGAGTTGAAAGAAATGGATGTTAAAACTACTTTCTTACATGGTGAATTAGATGAGAAAATTTCTATAAAGCAACCGGAAGGTTTTATTGATAAATCAAATCCTGATTTTGTTTGCTTGCTTAAAAAATCATTGTATGGTTTGAAGCAATCTCTTAGACAGTGGAACAAYAAGTTTRATGCTTGTATGCTTTCTTTAAAGTTTAAACGTAGCTCGTATGATKATTGTCTTTACTTTAAAGAATCTGCTAATCTTCCTGTCTTCTTGCTCATTTATGTTGATGACATGTTACTTGTGAGTCCTTGCATCAAATCTGTTGAGCATGTTGAAAAATATCTATGTGATATGTTTGATATGAAAATACTTGGAGATGTTAAATGTATTTTAGGCATGAACATTGTTTGAGATAGGAAAAATTGTTCGATTTTCTTAAACCAAATTTCCTATGTTGAAAAGATTCTGAGTAAGTTTTCTATGACGGATGCGGATCCTGCTGAGGTTCCGCTTACTCCGAATATTGTGCTAAGTAAGTCTCAGTCTCCCAAGACTGAAATTGAAATCGATGCTATGAGAAACGTGCCATATTCAAATGCTATTGGTTCTGTGATGTATCTCATGGTTAGTACTAGGCCTGATATTAGTTATGATGTTAGTTGCTTGAGTAGATACATGTCTAATCCTGGTAGACTCCATTCGGAGGCTTTGAAATGGCTGTTGCGTATTTGAAATTCTGTGTGAGTTATGGGTTGAGTTTTTGTAAATGGGCTGATGGTGTTTTGCTTAAAGGTTATGTTGATTCGAATTATGCTAATGATAGAGATAGTCGGAATCCACAACTTCATATGTTTTTACTTTGTGTGGCTCTTGTATTAGTTGGAAGTCTCAGTTACAACCTATTGTTACTTTGTCTACTACTGAAGCTGAATATGTGGTGATAACTGAGTCTTTTAATGAAGAAATTTGGTTAAAGGGTCTATTATCTGAAATTGGAGTTTTAGATGGTAATATTGTGTTGTTTTCCGACAATCAAGCTGCGATTCAATTGTGCAAAAATCATATTTTTCATGATCGTACTAAGCATTTAGCCGTGTGTTCACATTTTATTTGTGACATTATTGCTGAGGGTGTTATCGATCTTGAGAAAATCCCGTCTGAGTATAACCCTGCCGATATGAATACCAAGTATTTGCCCGCGAGCAAATTACGAACGTGTTTGAAAATCTTGAACTTCGACGCGGAAGATTAGGCCGTGATGGTAAGTGGGAGGTAGGGCGTATTTGTTAAATACACAATTTCTTTTATTTATTTTTCTTGGTATCTGTGCTAACTTTCCTGTTGAAATTTTTTGTTTGTGCAGGTACCGGGACGACTATGATGAGAATCCTATTTAGATCCTAACAGCAAACTGGATCGACACGTAGAATTTGGGCCGAGGTGGAGAATGTGGTATTGGCCCAAATGATTCATAAAGTAGGGCCACCCATATTACTTCCAGCCCACAACAAAAGCCCTTCAAGCTGGCCCGCCTGGAAAGACAACAAAGCCCTTGACCTAGTTCTTTGACCCTGTCTGTGTGCCGTTGCTTTTTTATTTCTGCCCTATCTTTTAGCTTAGTTTCTCTTTGACCACTCCTTGGTGGTTTGCCTTTCTCCTAACCTACGCCTCTCATTGGGTTTACAATGACCGAGTTTTTTTTTTGTGAAACACACACTGTAACTCTCCTCCCTTCAGCTTATAGTTTGTTTTCGGCCCCTTTCTGAAACCAATTTGTGCGAAATTGTGTNGAAGAAATTTGGTTAAAGGGTCTATTATCTGAAATTGGAGTTTTAGATGGTAATATTGTGTTGTTTTCCGACAATCAAGCTGCGATTCAATTGTGTAAAAATCATATTTTTCATGAGCGTACTAAACATTTAGATGTGCGTTCACATTTTATTTGTGACATTATTGCTGAGGGTGTTATCGATCTTGAGAAAATCCCGTCTGAGTATATCCCTGCCGATATGAACACCAAGTATTTGTCCGCGAGCAAATTACGAACGTGTTTGAAAATCTTGAACTTCGACGTGGAAGATTAGGCCGTGATGGTAAGTGGGAGGTAGGGCGTATTCGTTAAATACACAATTTCTTTTATTTGTTTTTCTTGGTATCTGTGCTAACTTTCCTGTTGAAATTTTTTGTTTGTGGAGGTACCGGTACGGCTATGATGAGAATCCTATTTAGATCCTAACAGCAAACTGGATCGGCACGTAGAATTTGGGTCGAGGTAGAGAATGTGGTGTTGGCCCAAATGACTCATAAAGTAGGGCCACCCATATTACTTCCAGGCCCACAACAAAAGCCCAGCAAGCTGGCCCGCCTGGAGAGACAACAAAGCCCTTGACCTAGTTCTTTGACCCCGTCTGTGTGCCGTTGCTTTGTTATTTCTGCCCTATCTTTTAGCTTGGTTTCTCTTTGACCACTCCTTGGTGGTTTGCCTTTCTCCTAACCCTACGCCTCTCATTGGGTTTACAATGACCGAGTTTTTTTTTTGTGAAACACACACTGTAACTCTCCTCCCTTCAGCTTATAGTTTGTTTTCGGCCCCTTTCTGAAACCAATTTGTGCGAAATTGTGTTGCCTACCCCTGTCCTCTGTGCGTGTTTGGACGTTGTCGCCGGCGGTGAATCAAGGCGGCTCGTGGGCGGAAACAGATCCAGACGGTGACAAAAAGCTGGGCTTCGTCCCGACAGAGTCTTRGTTGTCGCCAGTTRGCTGCACCACTAGGAARGGGATTCCTGAGACGATATCCCTTGGAGTTTCTCCATTCGAATCTTGCTGGAAAAACTGCTTCATTTTACTGTCTTATCAAATTACATATTAAGGTTTTTTGTTTACGACTTGATTGTTGTTTTTTGTTTTTTGTTTTTCAGGCGTTTGTCGAGAAATCAGCTGCCAGGGGTGTTTCGGGCCGCATACGTGCTGCCAAGTGATCGGGCCGGGCTGGAGTAACGGGAATGTAGCTTGCTGCTGGTGAAACGGGCTGGGCTGTTAGGATTGCCGTGTTTGGGAGTGCGGGCCGCTGCGTTTCTGAGAATGGGATGCTGCTTGAAGAAGCAGTTTGGCTAATTACGGACAAAAGTTATTATTGTCCGGGCCTATAAGAAGGTTCGACGAATTCAAAAGACGCTTCCTCTTCGTGTCTTTGCGGGTACCGGATGTACGGATGTACGAGCCACCACAACACTTCTTTTTCTACTTTTTTCTTTTCCCTTTTTTCTCTTATGTTTTTTCAAGTGGCTTTTTTAGTTTGTATTTATCAGTATCGACCCACCACCCACCCCACTCTCCGCCTCGTATTTTGTTGCCTTTTCCTGGTTGCTACTAATCACCACAAAAATGTCATCCCATAAATTGGTAAATGCCACTGTAAAAAAGAAGAAAATTCCCCTCAACCTTTTCCACCCAAAATCTCATTTCCCTCCATCTTCCCCATTTCGTTTTCCTCGTTTTCCCCTTTCAAACAAGCTTCTACCTCAATTAAAATAAGATCCACTAACTAATTAATCTAAGATCTAAAACTAAGTAACTAGAATTTGAAACTGAAAGGTAGAAGAAAGAAAACAAAGAACACTCTTGGGTTGTCAATCCAAGAGGTCCAAGAGAAAGAAAGATGGAGCTCTAGGCACTGCTTTTGGTTGCTGGGCATCCCCCTCCTTTTATAGGATATGGGTGTATCCATTTCTTTCACCAAATCCTTCTTCAAAGAGGTGTCTTGATTTTATTTCTAATAATAACTCTTCTCTTCTAATCCTTCAAAGGAAAGATCTTTTCCCTTTGACCAAGTCTCCCCAGTTACTGCTAATATAGTTGTATCTTTTTTAAAGGCGCTTTGGAGCTGGGCTTGCTTGTTTTCCGGGTCTAGGACTCAAAACTCCCGAATTTGTACTGGCACTGGGTAACCCAGTGTGGATAACAGACCCAGTGTCGGTTGTAACAATTCAAATCGAGGCCCAATATCGTTAAAACTCCACTCGCGGGCCCACACTCGTCCATCTTAAGACCGAGACTCTTCAAAATCCCTAAAATAAACATAAAGATATGGTAAAATAAGCTGGAGATACATAAATATGAAAATATGCTCAATCTATCTAACTTATACCAAAATCAATAACAAATCTAACTAAAATACGAACCAAATATATCTAAAAATCAAGACAAATTCATGTGAATCACACTTACATCTTTTTTCACTTCCCTATACCTTCACATCGTACTTATTATTGGTTCATTCTTTTCATATTGTGCTTTTCTTAGTCTATTATTTATCAACACCTTTATCTTCTTCATAGGAAGATTTAAGTTTCTTCAAAGGCATAACGGTTTCCTACTCTTCCTCTTCCGATGATGTTGTACGGGATATTTTCATGGTTCGACCCAATGAATTGAAGTGCGGTAGTATGGTTGTTTACTTTTCGTGCGAAAGTATCAACTTTCTCGACATCTCCACCTGCTCAATCAAAATTCAGTAACTTAGATAGAAAATTATTTGATGATATAAAATTAAGCAAATCAAAAATCTTTCTCGATAAGGATAATGACCCATAGGTAGAATGTTCAGAAAAATGTTAATTTTCAAATCTTCAAAGGTCAGGATTTTGTCAGACATCCAGTGCAACAAATGGGGCAGTTTTGCGTAATAGTTTTTGACGATAATTCTTGTGGCATACAAAGCAATAGCCGGGCAAACTTTGTATGACACACAAGAAGGACTTGGAAAAATCCATTAGCAACAAATTTATCTTCATTGAGTTTTCCTTTCTTCAAGGCGGCCGCCTTTTTTTATGTAACACAGTACCAACTCTACCATCTATGCATCCTCGCACTTCACTTACCAAAACCTTAAATGAAACACGCCCCCAAGGATATTCATTAAAATCCTCCAAGTTCTCAGCCAAACATATGTACTTCTTGTCAACACCTTTGCTGGGGCTCCTCACGATCACCACCCTATACAAGAAGTACAACAGAGCTAACTGTAAAACTTCATCACCATACCCTTTATTATTCTCGGTCGAATCATGAAAGGCTGGCTAAATTTCCTTGATTCTTATCGGTTTCATTGATGGAATAACAGTAGTACACAAATTAGAAATGGACACTTCCGATGGCTTGGGACCAAACTACAGGCCAATGATCAACGCAAACTCCTCGGGTTCAAACACACATTCTTCATTGTTTATGTGGAAAACAATGGAGTTCTTTTTTGGTGCCATAGATTGTCGAAATATCAGGTGTAAATATAATTATCCCTGGAACTTCAGCGACATCGTGTTAATAAAATGTCCGAAGTACGAGTCCTTGAACATTTTCAAGGTACTTCCCTTGTGTAGATTTTTTTTACCTTGATGGTATTTATAACTTGTTTCTGTATTTAGTTCAGAAATGAATTATTATTATTGTTGTTGTGGAGTATTGTTTGCTGTTATTTACTTGTGCTTTCTGTTTAGCAGCATGATTGCTTGAGTGATTTATCCTTTGCTATTATGCATGAAATGACCAAACCATGTTACCGAGTATCAAAGGTCGATGTCATCGGTGCTCATAATTTGGTAACTTATTCAAGTTGGTGTACATTTATTGTGACTATTATTTAGTAATTTCAACTTGGATTTAAAAAGATTTTTTGGTCTCAAATCCAAAATAATTGCCTGTTGTTGAAGTCTTTGTGCAGCAATGCGTGATGGAGAAACTGGTGGAGTTGCTTGCAAATAACTTATGGTGTTGCATTTCAATATTTTAAGTTGGCGACTGATACAATTTTTATCCACACTCTTTAGTTAATATTTGTATATGGTTGAGCTTGAGTTATATTAATACATTATTTCTACTATGTATGATGAATTTATTATTGATATTAAATGTTGGTTGATTGTTGTTGGTGAATATATAATTCGGTGTAGTGTTTAGTTTGTTTATATATATATATATATATATATTAGGATTAAAAATAAAGTAATATTTTTTTAATCAGAAAAGACAATTCTGGTCAAATAACTGATGCTAAAAGTCCCACTATACGCATCGCTAACAACCGTTGCACAAAGATTTAACTATACACATTGCTCTCATATCCATCGCACGTATACTGGATGCATATTCTCTTTTATAACCGATGTAAATAACCTTTTTTGTACTATTAGTAGTCGAGTAAGCTATTGTGTGGGATATGCATGAAGCTTGTGCATTTGATATGTACACCCTTCCTAAGCTATACGTGAGGATGCAGTACTGCTCATGTGCCATTCACTCCAAGGTTGTGAGAATTAAATCTCGTACTGATAGGAGGAACTGTGAACCCCCACAACGCTGAAGGTGCCCAAGGGAGGATCAAGTAAAGACCACTCAAGCTTCATGGGTTGGTGAGCCATTTGGAGCAGCTCCTTGTGCATGAATTCTAATATCGAGCTTTTCAATATGACTCTTCGGTCGCTACGAGATTTTATATGTTGTTTTGGTTTGGTTTTGACAATTACTCCCTAAAACCATGTTATTGATGCTTTCGCTAGACACGTGGAGCCAATCGAGCACTGGTAGAACCAAAATAGGTTGGGTAGAGATAATGTGCGTGGGAGTTGCAGGGACCTTCATGCTGGTCCAGTGAGCCTGCTGCACTGGAGCGGCAGTGGCAAGCTGTGGCAAAATTACAAAATAGCCCCTATAACTTAGGGTGGTGATAACTTAATACCACTACATAAACTTCATGGCGAATTTACCTAGTAACTTATAAGAAAATAGCAATTCAACCCCAATCTCGTCGGAAAAAAAAAGTTCGATTGATTCTTTCAATTTCCGGCAAAAAATGTTGACTTTGACCAATTTTTATAAAGTCAATGCTGATGTGGCAAAAAATAATTAAAATTTAGAAATTTGTTTTAAGAATCTAATATTATATAAAATATAAGATTTAAAAATGATGAAAATATATTATAAAATCTGAAATTTTTTTTTGAATATGCTGAAAAAATATTTTTGAAATATAATCTAAAACAAGACTTATAAAAATATTTTTAAAATCCATTTTTTAATAAATATGTAAAAATAAGGTAATTGAATATAAAATAAAATAAAATCTAGAAAACTATATTATAAAGTCTTGAAATTATATTAATATGAAAGAGATATTTAAAATATAAAATCAAAACAAATATGGGAAAGTATCTATAAGAAATCTGAAAATATTTGTATATTTTAAAATGTTTTTTAATATTTAAAATAATTTCAGGTACTATTACACAGTTTTCGAGATTTATCTTAAAATATATGTTCTCTCATATGTAAAATAATTTCTTCTATAAAGCATTTTCTAGACTTCCATAATTATGTATTTTAATATAATGTTTTACATATTAAAAAAAACTGATTCTTAATAAATATTTTTCCATATTTTGTATTGATTTTATACATTTTGTTTACATACTTCAAGTTATTACAAAATATTATAGTATACACATTTTTAATCTTATTTTTAAATAATCTTTTTAATATTAAAAATAATCTTGGGTTTTAAAATATTTTCGTAGATTTTGCTATAAATTAATATTTTAATATTATTTTTTTAGCAATTTAAAATAATCTCAAATTTTATAATACGTTTTCCAACTTTTCTTTAATTTTATAATTAAATAGTTTTTGTAAAATAATTTTAAGATTTTAAAACAAATTTATGATTTTGTAATAAATTTTTGAAATTTTGTTATTATTTTTTCCACATTAGCGTTGACTTGGTCAAAACTGGTCCAAGTCAACATTTTTCGCCGGAAATTGAAAGAATCCGACGAATTCTTTTTCTAGAGAAATTGGGGTTAAATTGCTACTTTTTTGTAATATACTGGGTAAATTTGCCATGAAGTATATGTAGTGGTATTAAGTTGCCACCACCCTAAGTTACTGGGGCAATTTTGCAATTTTGTCTACTTTAATTATAACATTCAACAAATTTTCTCGACTAAATAGTAGAAATACACCAATAACTATGAATTGTTACAGATTTGTAATAATTCCATCAAACTTGGTTTCATAATTTCTAGATGATTGAAAGAAGTATTTTAACAATATTTTGTGATACTTTGACAATTGTTTGTAATACTTTAAGAACTGTTTGTGACACTTTAACTACTTATTATGAAAAACACAAATGTGAAAATAGAAATAAGATATTAAAAACATGTGATACTTGAAATATATTTTGTGATACTTGAATAATATTGTTTACTACCGTAACTACCTCTTTAAGAAAAAAAAATGAAACCAAACTTCATATATCAATGAGATGTGATACTTTAACTATGATTTATGATATTGTAATAACCTTTTGTGACACTGTAACAACCTATCCACCCTATTTTACTAATTTAATGTACACTGTAATCTTACGCTTTTTCACGCTAATTATTTTTTCTCTATGTATGGTTTTCCTCTGTGTAAATGTCAGCAATTATCTGATAATTAAATTATCCATCCTATTTCTTTGTGCTTACCCAAAAATTGGTTTTTCTCTGTGTAAGTGTTTGTAGGTAATTACCTGATAATTAAATTATTTATGTTCTATCCATCTTGTTTTTTCGTGTGCTTACCCAAAGGTTTTTCTCTCTGTGTAAGTGTCTGTAAGCAATTATTTAATAATTAAATTATTTCTGTCCTATCCATCCTATTTCTTCATGTGCTTACCAAAAAATTTATGAGATAATTTTATTTTTCAATAATTGTTTGATTTATATTATGTAAAATGATTTTTCTCTGTGTAAGTGTCTGTAAGCAATTGTGTAAGTGTTTGTAAGCAATTATCTGATAATTAAATTATTTCTGTCCTATCCATCCTATTTCTATCTGGATTGATTCTTTACATTTAGGTCAAGTTGCTCTATATTGATATTTCTTGAGCAACAATGTACATATCATCAATGTTTGTAGAAGATCTTTCCATCAACTCATATAAACTCATATTGTACATTGAGATTTCTTTATTCTCTGGAATCATATTAATCTCATGAGAGTCATTATATTCATCGATGATCAATTAAAGTTGTGCCATACATGCGCTCTTATTCCTTGGGCGAGTATTGATCGAACCAAGTGACCTCCCCATGTTCCTTTTGGGAGTCACGACCTCAACCACACTCCACTAAGTATGGTTGCAATGTCTTAATTTGAGACATTGTGCTCTTTATGGGGACTTTTAACCTTGCAGACACATTTGTAGCTTGTATATATATGATTTCATCACTTTAGAAATTGAGTCTTCTATACTTTGAAGATCAATTGTTCACTTTACTTTTCTTTCACGTTACACTGTGAAATGCGGGGATCATAATGAGACATAATATGAAACTATTCCTGTCGTTCCATTAGAAAATACTTTCTCTTATCTCCCCCTAACGACGGGAAGACTGTTTCATTAGAGTGACAAATTCGCTAATTTAGCGATAAAGAGATCGTCTGTCAAAAGTTTCAAATAGCGGATGACCGTTAGATATTCATATTCAACATAAATACTTAATCGTCATTAGAAACCCATATGAATGCACTGTGGGGGCGCAATAGACACATATACTGCTTAATAAAATATGCGTAGATATGAATTATCAGGCTTATTTTCCAGTTACCAACTGGTACGCAAAATATCTGGTTAGCAGGGGTTCATAAACGAATAAGTAAGAGTGCAGTATTGCATAACCTTGTGCAAAGACAAATGAGTGCGCATAAATATTGTCTTAGTCACCATCTATATTCTTTGTGATGGTGTCTTCTTTGAGACCTTATTATATATGCACATTAGGGAACAAGATCCAGTACATCGATCTTTATTAAAATGCAATAGACATCAAGTACTTTTGATGTAAACTCTTTAGCATTATGAGATTGGGTGCTTTATAAGGGTGGTGAGTCCTCAATTATTTTAAATGTGCTAGAAGTTTTGCAAATGCAACATTTTTATGGACAATACGTGCCGAAGCATCGATCAAAACTATACAATACTTGAATGATCCGCATTTTGAATGGTTATGTCCACATGTATCACCAATGATCAATTATAATAATGAAATATTATACTTTGTATCTTTAGCATATGCAGGTCTCAATCATACAATTTTGCTAATGAACAAGTTTTCAAATAAAGAGTGATGTATCTTTGAGATATGAATGTATGTACTGCTCCTAGTACTTTAGAATGCACTAGCTGTAATTGAACAGCATTAGTTCGACACTATACTGTGCATTAAATTTCTATCCCGTTTTGTGTTTCACTCAAAATAAAAGATGTCCATGTTAATTTCTTATAACATGGACCATCATATCACGATGACCAAAGAATCCATGTCAGTCGTGTCAAAACTTGAATGAGTCAATGTCCAACAGTTCTTCATTGGCCATATCTATTGATTCAATAATCAAAAAGTAGTAAGTAAATTTACTAGATTGACTCTAAAACGTGTTTTCTTCCACATAAATTAAAGGTATATTTCCATTCTCATAATGTATTTCTTAATGATAATCATCAACCTGAGAACAATTAAATTTAACAAGGTTCGCTTCGCTCTTGGTCCATACTGAGCTTTTATGACTTTAATAAATGTACAACTAGGCATCAAGACTTGTCACGTAGAATATAAATTCAGTGAATAATTGTCTATTCCTAGACAAATTCTCACATTCTTCAGAGATATTTGAACGAAATACTTTTCATTCTAATATTATACATTATTTGCTAGATATGTTCCATTATATCTAATAGTTTACTCATGAACCTTGTATGTGAATGTGTGGTAAATAAACTCAAGTACATTCAATGATTTAGAATGAAATACAAAATTTACCGATAAGCCAAAAATAATTAAATCAGGCCACATCACATAAATCTAACTCAAGATAAATTTTAAGACCAAATACAATAGTCTAATATGAATGATTGATTATACTTTCACAAGTTCTTTGTAAAGTAAGAAACAAACAAATTAATCAATCGCAATAGAGGATATCCATTTACTAAACAATGTTATTGGGAGAACCTTCACGACTTCTACCACGACCAGTAAATATCATGAAATCTTAAATATCTTACCTTGTGGTTCATTCTTGCCACATAGGTATGGATCAACACGACTCTTCCCCTTTACTTTGAGGTTATCTCCACTATTCATATTGATCCTAGTTAGCCTCAAGAAATTTTTTTATCCGGAGGTCTAACATTGGTATTATGAAGAATAATGTCATGTCTCTCAATGACTTACTATCATAATTAATATTATACAAGTGCATCAGTATGTTTGCTCAAGTGGAAAAAAATAGAGTGAGATCGTATCTCTCAATTTATTATTGTCATTTAAAGTGACTTTCTTTTTCACATATGGTAAGACATGTTTTTAGTCGCAACATATCAAAGTCATTGACCCTTTTTATCAATCAAATGATAAGCACAAATTTGTCTTGATTTTAGGTAGTATTTTAGTTCATTTTTATTATTATTTTCGGTGAAAGTTGGATAGATTAAGCTTATTTTCGTATTTTTTTGTATCTCCAACTTATTTTATCGTATTTTAATTATAATTAATTAATTTTATGTTTATTTTAGGTATTATGGAAGTTTTTTGGTTTGGAAGTAGTCAATGATGGTCAAACGAGTGGAGTTTCAACGAAAACAGTCCGCGATTTAAAGAATTTGAAGCTGCCGACTTTCTATAACGATTTTACATCTGGAACCGTTCTAGCAGCCCTGGCCGACCGCAACTCTCTGTAGCGTCGACCCATGGAGCGTCGGCCGAAACACGCCAGCCGAGCACTGCGCACAGTCCGCCCGCGTCAACCATTTTACGTCGGTCTATGCGAGAACTGATGTCGATCGACGCCCTGTCCACAACTCTCTGTAGCGTCGACCAGTTTGCATCGGTCGACGCAAAAACTGACGTCAATCGACACTTGATGCTGAAATGCGTTTTTTAGGGTTTCTTACTGCCCAAGACTTCCCACAACTATATATACCCTTCATATTTCGGATTTTTGAGAAAACACACGCCATCCTAGGGTATTTGGGCTTAGAATAAACATATTTCCATATCTTATAACAAGATTTGAAGACCTAGATTAAGGATCGAAGAACGACGAGTCCGAGGCTTCAATTTCACATTTGGGATTCAATCTTCGCCCAAGATCAACATTTAACTCCGGAATAGCTGGAGATTTTTATCGCTTTTACTAGATTCAATAAGTTTTCTAAACTCTTTATTGCTTTCGTAGTTAATTACTTAGTTAATTCTAGGATTAGATAAATTGTTCGTAATTTACTTTATGCTTGATACTTGGGATATTTTGGATAATTTAGTTCTTAATATTTTAGTTTTTAAATTGTTTTTATTTCATGCTTGGATATTGGATAATTGAATTCAAGTTATTATGCAATTAGGTTCGTACTATTTAACTCCGTTCTTAAGATTCAAGATAGTAATTGCTTTAGGTTATTCGATTTTACTTATGCTTTATAGATTCGTTGTTGCTACTTATGCTATTTAGTTTAATTATTGCTTTTCAATTATAGTTGGTAAATTAGTTTAATTAATTTCAAATTTAATATTTCTTTAATTTTTAATGATTAAATCAAAACCCTCAAAAAAACCCAATTTGAATGTATTATAAGTTTGCTTGTGATTGAGAAAAGCATCCCAGATACCGAACAGTTGTCCTCAAGAGAATCGACTTGAGTCAACTTACCATTCTACAAGTTCCTCGTACTCTTGCGAGCAAGCTTGAATGTTTTAATTTAAAAATATATATTTGGGGTGCACAAAAGCTTGGATCAAAAATTTGGCGCCGTTGCCGGGGAACATAGCAAAGGTTTCAAAAATATGTTTGTTCATGTCAACCGTCTATTTGTATAATTATTTTCTCTATTCGATGCGTTTGATTTGCTGTTGAGCGTATGCAAGGTCAGAGATCACTTAGACCCGAACTTACACCATTCATTGACAATATTCATCGATCCAATCAAGCGAGACCTCCTCCCATATCCGAAAGCAAATCGTCTGCCACCATTGGTTTTGTTTGTGATCCAGTTCCTGAGACGATGTTGAGGCTAGACAATCCTTTCACAATAACAAAAACGATCAACCACCAAGGAACCCACCTATACGACAAAGAAACGAATACGAAAATGAACCAATTCACCCCGATGGACCGGCACAACCTCGAGAGTATTGGAAAAATATTCAACGGAATATGATAGACCACAATGAAGAGCGAGGAAGAGGAAATAGAAATCACCACCACCATATCCAAGATGACTATTCCGAGAGATCTTACCATGGAGACGAGCGGATTAACGACTGGCTCGCTAATGACCACTACAATGAGAGGAATGAGTACGATAGAAACTACGTAAGGCCTTATAATCAAGAGAGACACCAAGTGGGGGCGTGCGAGCCAAGACAAAGAGAGTTCATGACTCCTCAAGTGGGTACCTATAGCTCTGCTATTGTGTTGGGTAGAACTGCAAGAGACTTCGAGCTGAAACCTCATATAATCAACAACCTCCCGACATTTCATGGCCTCGCCAACGAAGACCCGCTAACTTTCCTCAATGAATTTTATGCCGAAGTCAGTAGGATCCCATCTCCGGGACTTCATCGCGAAGATATTCAAATGGTGTGTTTTCCAAGCTGTATGAAGGATAAAGCCAAGTCTTGGCTACTTTCACTAGAACCGAGATCTCTGATCGACTGGCCCATGGTTAGCGATAAATTCATAAATCAGTATTACTCAGCTCAAATGACGGGGCACATTAGGAGACAAGCAGCCAACTTTGTCCAGCAAGATGGGGAGTTGCTCCACGAAGAGTGGGAATGTTTCAAATCACTATTGCAAGCTTGCCCACATCACCACAACTCTCCGGGGATGGTAAATCAACTTTTCTACGAAGGACTTTTGGAATCTTACAAAAATAACGTAGAAGTAGCTGCTGGGGGAGATTTTGGATACTTAACAGCGACGGAAGCTAAGCAGTTATTTGAGAAGATGAGCGAGAAATCAAGACAAACTGGCTCTCGACCACAAAAGATTAAGGCCAAAGAAGTTTCCGAGATGCCAAACGAGAGAGACATAAAGTTCGACGAGATGGCCAAGGAGTTGGCTGCCCTAAAAGCAAAGATGACGAATATGGAATTATCAAAGAAGATTGTTGAGTTATGTGCACGATGTGGATTACAAGGACATTTAGCGAGCGTGTGCACAGCTGTGTTTGATAAACTGGAAGAAACAAGGTCAAAGTTATTCAAAATTTCCAACCTCAACCTCCAGGGGGAAATACTTATCATCCAGGGCTTCCCAATCATCCAAACTTCAAATATGGCCCCGATAATCCCAACTACGTTCCCGCGCCTCCACAAACTGATCCGTAATATTTACAACCGCCTCCACATAATAATTTTCAAAAACAAGGACAAGCGCATGCGCCTTTGCAAACAAATGATCAACTTTTAGTATGGCAACAAAATCAAGCAGCGGAGACTGTACAAAATCGAGAAGGACTCACGCAACTAACTTCACAAGTGAATAAGCAAATAACGGGTCTCAATGCAAAATTTGAGTCAAGGTTTGATGAACTAGTCAAGGCTGTACAGCAAGGTCATGCGCTTGTTAAGGCTGTGCAGCAAGGGCAGCGGCATTCGGATATGATTATAGGACAATTGTCCATGACTGTAGCAACATTGTCAAAGGAGAAAAATAAGTTTCCGAGCCAAATGGAACACGCCTCGGCTATTCATGTGCTGAGAAGTGGAAAAGATGTAGATAATGGCATAGAGCTAGAAAAAGAAGAAGATACGGAAGAAGCCGAGACCCAACCGCAAGAAGATGCAACCAAATCGGCCGATCTTATGCATAAATAGCCCAATCCATATGTGTCGGGAGCCTTGAAAAGAAGGAACAATTCAGCAACTGACGAACCCATTGATTCCCCAAAGAAGTTGACTAGTTATGATCATGTTCCCTTCCCAAGCCGACTTCGTCCGACGAAAGAAAATAAGAAGTTTATGGAGTTGTACAATTTATTGAAAAACGTGAACATTAACCTTCCCTTCCTAGATGTGATAAAGACGATGCCCGCTTATGTAAAGTTTTTCAAGGCTTTGGCATCGAGAGAAACACGTTTAAAATCCAACCATTACGTGGCGTTGACCAAAGAAGTTAATGCAATATTCAAGCAACCACTACCGCCCAAGGAGAAAGATCCCGGAAGCTTTTGCATAACTATTTCCCTCGGGAATGGACAAACGGCAAGGGTGATGCTTGATCTTGGAGATAGCATAAATTTGATGCCCCACTCTATCTACAAGGAGTTTGACCTAGGACCGCTGAAGCCAACCACGATGAGATTACAATTGGTGGATAGAACGATAAGGCTACCCTTGGGGATTGTGGAGGATCTCTTAGTACAAGTAGACAAGCTAGTTGTACTGGTGAATTTTGTCATTATGGACGTTGGAGAAGTACAAAGAGAGAATCGAGAACATACAATTTTATTGGGACGTCCATTTATGTCTACCACGGGCACGGTGATCGACGTAAACAAGGGAAGGATGACGATGTCCATCTTAGGAGAAACGACGACGTTTTCACTTCAAGATATCAACAACACTCCTACACCGTTTGTGAAAGATGAATGTTCTACTGTTAATTTAGTAGATTCATGCGTGAATGAACTCCTAAGCATTAGCACTATTGACGAGCTTGATGACGAGGATGGCGAGGATCATTTGAGCGGGAAGGAATTGATGGATTTGTTGGGTATTGAGTTATGTAATATTGTAGGTGAATTTAATGATAAAATGCCCATAGAGAATGATTCACCTAAAAACGAGTCAAAAGTGGAGTTGAGGCCACAACGAGACGTTCTAAGTATGAGTCAAAGAAGGAGACGAAGCCACCAAAGTTCGAAGAACGTTTCCCTTGACCCCTACAAAGATTTTAAACATGCAAGGACAAAGGCGAAGCATACAATAGCAAGGATTGGATGACGAAGAAGAAGAAGTTGAACGAGTTTTTTGATAAGAAGTTAGATGATGTGAAGTTCAAGGTTAGTCAACTAGTGCTCAATAATTCCGAACGTAAGTTTGATCCAACCAATTTTAAAGTCGCATGGAGTGGACCATTTTTAATAAAGGGGATGGATGAGTATGGAGTAGCCACTATTTACGATGAGAGTACAAAGACGAAACTCCAAGTCCACAAGCATCGACTTAAGCCTGATTACAAGAAATATACGAAGAGTCGAGATAGAAGCAAGAAGGAGTTCGTGGGCCCACCACGAGCTGGAAATTGATCAAGCAACTTGCGCCGAGCTTTCGATGTTAAACAAGTGCTTCTTGGGAGGCAACCCAAGCGTTCGTTAGTTTTCGTTTTCTTTAATTTTATCTTGATCTTTATTTATTTTATTTTTGTCTTTATATTATGTCAATTGTCGTGGTACGTTTATGTGTGTGTTGATGTGCAGAAATTATGATAAAATCGCTTTTTCTGGATAACTAACGGTTATATAGCGGTAGCTCGCTACCGCAAGGCCTTACCGCTAGTTCCACTCGAGGCGTTAACAATGACGATCAACCACTGTGTTGGGAATCGGTGGTACCGTCGCGCAGCGGAAAACAAAATTTTTTAAATAATTGAATCGAATTCAATTGACGACGGCCCAATTTTACAATCAATTAATTCAAACAATGTTTTAGTTGCTTTATAAAAGAAACAATTCGATTTTCACAAAATCAAACTAGCATGATCGGTTTCAATTAAACATATATATATAACAATTATATATATTTATATATATTAATATATTAACATTATATATAACAATTATATATATATATATATATATATATTATTATATCAATCATATATTTAATTATATATTATATATATACATGTCATGATAACATATATATATAATAATATACTCTGCATGCATTTACTACCTTAAAATTATATATATATCAACATGCAAAAATATATATTACACACATATATATCATACATGCTGCATACATAAAACATACACATCATACATATGTACATATATCAAAACATCACAGATATATATATTTTGAATGCACAGCAGCTTATAACACATATATATAAATATATATATAAATCAACAGGGAACAGCCATAGAACCTCAAAACGGCACGGCGGACAGCGGACGGCGACGGCTGTCGGYACGGGTTGCGATAACCRGGCTGGCACAGCAGCGGCAGGCGGTGGCTGCYGCTACAGCAGYGTTCCGAGAGTGAGGTCGCGAGGGCGCGGTGTTCGGCAGTGGCGCGTTGGCAAGCAACCGTCCCGGCTGGAACTCCAACGAGAGGCGGAGACGCTGTCTTTCTCGGCTGGCAGCAGCAGCGGGCGCGACTCGCGGTGGTGCGGAAATGGCTCGACGTTCGGCAGCCTTCGACGCGGATGGAAAATGACGACGAAGCGGCAGTTCGGGTGGCGCGACGACACCAGCCTGACAGCAGGTTCGGCGCTGCTGCAGCAACTGCTCGGGAACGGCGGCGGTCCGACGAGCGTTCGGACGGCTCCGGCTAATCGGTGTCACACACCGTATCACCCGACGTACTCGCAACGACGCACTAGTCTCGTTGTGAGATTGAAAACGACGGAACGAGAACCGAACGATTCGGTTTGGCGGCGGCCGGCGGCAAGCAGCAGCGGCCCGGAGGTGGACGAAGGGTTTGATGGAGGTGGTCGGCTGCTAGGGTTTTTCTTTTTCCGAAAAAAAAATTTCCCGTGTGTTGTTGGTTGTCTGTCAAAACCGTCTCCCTTTTCTTCTTCTTTTTTTTTTTTTTATTTAAAAGTTTAAAACCAAGGCCAAACAAATGGGCTTAAGTGTCCCGGCCCAAACATAAAACAAAAACCCTTTTTAATTTAAAATAAATCCAAGCCTTATTCTAAAACGGTTTTGGGTTGGCCCAATAAAAATAAAAACAAACCTTTAAATTTAAAAAGAAACACCGGCCCAATAACTATTAAACGGTTTATTGGGTCGACCCTATTATAAAAACAAATAGGCCCATTGGAATTAAATCATTTCTCGTAAACGATAATTTCGAAAAAACATAACAATTATATTTTCGCGGCCACAATAATTTTCTCGTATTTTTCTCAATTCATAATCATAATTATGAACCTTAGATTCAATCATATTGACATCTAACTATGCTAAAATTAATAATTAATTTATAGCTATCGTTTTCAATAATCAGGAAACACGTGGTGTGACCCTCAATGGTTCAGGTGTAAAGCTAGCCGTGGGTTCACAACACATTGTGATTCGAACAACACATTGTTCTTATATGAACTCGTCCCTTAGAGTCCCTGATTAAATAAAACTCATTTTACTTAATCACTGGTCCAAACCAGAACCCAACGAATTATGAGAGGCGCCTAGGCAACAAACGCATCATAATTCCCTAAGATACAAATGAAGTGGCCTGCAAGGAACCTTGTGAGATATAGCTTATATGCTACAGTACAGTTGGTAACGGCCCAAGTTTTTATTTCATTCATAATTTTAAGCCCAATATTTTTTTTTATTTAAATTCTATTGTTTCAAGTCCAATAAGCCTTTTATTCAAATCCAATTACATTATTTTCATTTTATTTTATTTTTACCAAAACCAAATTTAAACATTATTACTTTTATTTTTTTTACAAAGCCCAAATTCAAAACCCATAGAATTCTATTTAAACGAATTTAACAATTCGGTTACCAAATAAATTATATATATATTTTTATCATATTCTATTGTTTCATATACACTAAGCCTACTATTCAAATTCAATTGAATATTTTCTACTTCTAATTTTAATTGATTTAAGAAATTCTATTTAATAAGATTTATAAAAA
>BMAC01001085.1:227049-290455 GCA_014905375.1 Phtheirospermum japonicum
ATGAGTGTTTAGTGAGGTTTTTCTTTTGAACGAGGTGAAGCATTTTGTTTCATAATTAGATTAGGTTGGGTGAGTTATTGATCACGTTAGATCGCGAGTTAGCCACACGACTTATATATTCCATACCCGTCCAAAGAGCCTTACATTACAACCTGAAAAGACCTTTACCGATTCTTAGTTTGATAACACACTTAATTTGCGATTGAAAAGAGATTGGTTTTCGGTTCTTGTTTATTGTACTTGCATTTGTATGATTTGAGTGTATACACGTCCCATGTAGAAAATACTTGAGTGCTTTGAGCGTACACCCTATATATTACCCTTTTGTGAGGATGCATGAATTTGATTTTGGAGCGACAATGTAATAAGGGTAGAGTGTTTGACGTTGCGTGACTTGTACCTATATTTTCAAAATTATCTATGTAGCACGACATCTTTGCTTGAGCTTATTTTCTTTCTTGTTATACTTTGAATCTATCGCTCGTTCGAGGACGAATAAACCAATTAAGCGTGGGGTAGTTGATTAGCACAAATTTGTCTTGATTTTAGGTAGTATTTTAGTTCATTTTTATTATTGTTTTCGATGAAAGTTGGATAGATTAAGCTTATTTTCGTATTTTTGTATCTCCAACTTATTTTATCGTATTTTAATTATAATTAATTAATTTTATGTTTATTTTGGGTAATTTGGAACTTTTTTGGTTTGGAGGTAGTCAAGGATGGTCAAATGAGTGGAGTTTCAGCGAAAACGGGTCGCGATTTAAAGAATTTGAATCTGTCGACTTTCTATAATGGTTTTCCATATGGAACCGTTCTATTAGTCCTGGCCGACCGCAACTCTCTGTAGCATCGACCCATGGAGCGTCGGCTGACGCACGCCTGCCGAGCGCTGCGCACAGTCCGCCCGCGTCGATCACTTTACGTCGGTCGATGCGAGAACCGATGTCGATTGACGCCCTGCCCACAACTCTCTGTAGCGTCGACCAGTTTTCATCGGTCGATGCAAAAACTGATGTCAACCGACGCAAGAACCATTATAGTAGCCCTAGTCGACGCACCTGCCCACCGAACTCTCTGTTGCGTCGATCCAAACCGCGTCGGTCGACGCCCGATCGACGTGATGGCCCAGAATCGTGATTTTTAGGGTTTATTGTGCTCCAAGTCATGAAATAACTATATAAACCCTTCATATTTCGGATTAAACACACACCCACGACTCAAAACACTTACCTAGGGTTGAGAAACCTATTTTCAACACCCTACAACATATTTTAAAGATCTACGTCGAAGATTCAAGATCCGAAGCACCAAGACGAAGACGTTCGTTCGAGCTCCGATTTCTCGACCAAGATCAACCATCCATAGTTCGAATTCACAACAGTCTTTCAGCACCTTTAGCTATTTAATAAGTTCTCTAAACTCTAGTTATTCTTAGTTTAATTCTAGATAATTTATGTTTAATTACTTCATTTGAGTTTTTAGTTTCGTTTATTTATTTTGAATCATTTTAACCGTTGAATCGCTGAAGCTTTGAACCTTAGATTTCATTTTTAATAATTAATTTAGTTGCTGCGTTTTACTTTCGTTCATGCTTGGTGATGAGATTGTTCATGCTTAGTTTATTTATTACTTATTCTTGGTTAGTTAGTTTATGATATGTTATTGCTTGAGAATTTTAATATTGATCTTGTTCTTAAGAATTCATATGTTAGATTTAGTTCATAGTAGTTTGATGCATGCTAGTTAATTAATTTAGAATTAAATTGCTTAAAGAATCCCTAAATTAATATTTCTTAGATAAATTAGTTTCAAGATTAGATTAAATTAATTAGTTTTCTTAAAGAATCCCTAAATTTAATTCGTAGATTGCTTCTTGGATTGAATTTTACATGTTCTTGGTAAATTGCTTAGAGTTACTTAGTTTAAATTATTGTTCATGCGTTTTACATTCTTAGGTAATCAAAACAATCAACCCCCCCAAAGTTGTATAAGTATTCGTGTTACTTGTGAATTGAACAACACTATTCGAGATTCCGATTGCATGTTCCTTGAGAGACGACTCGAGTAAACTTTACCAACCTACACGCCGACCCCGTTCTCTTGCGGGCAAGCTATTCAATTTCTGACAAATATTTATAAGTAGGCACACACAAAAGATTGAATCAGCAAACCAACTTCTTTTCACTAAATTATTAGGCTTGGAAGTAGTGTTTCATAAAATTCTTAAAATACTCATTTAGATTACATCCATAATTTATTGAGATTTTGAAACTACATATACTTCCAATATAAGATTTGAGGTCAATATGAATTCTCAAGTTCATAAGAGAATCGCCTTTGACTAAGTTTGACGATTCTTTGTCAGTTAGGGATTGGTGGATGATATTATTGTGGGATCGTAGTTATCTAGTTTCCACACCAAACCAATGATGGTAGTACTCAATTTCTTTTGAGTATATTAAATTGTATTAAGACTAAGTTAGTTCAGTCAATTTCTTTAGATAATGAATTTGAATAATATATGCCATAATCTTTCTTTGATATTTATGTGAATATACTTTATCACAAGACTTATTTACACAATTCTTTATCGTTCATGAAATTTCATTATCATGAAAATATTAAAATATACAATCAATGATACATACATTGAAATTAACTTATAAAATCAACTTGAAGATAATCACCAACATACATGAATCTTGGAGGAAAGTCATGATTCTTTCCTAATTTTGTTTTTAAGTTTCGGATTATAAAAAGATTCAAATCCGATCTCCACCGTACAGATTCACCCACCACGTGTTTTGAATAATATATCCAAAATTCAGCTTCATCCAACAGTTATATTGTACGTAATTGAATTTTTTAAATAAGTTGGTCAAACAGTTCTGAGAAACAGGATCAAATCTGTTCAAAATTCATTATCGGATTCTTCAGAGTTCATATTCAAATCTCCACCGTTCATGTTGAACCTGTATATGTTTGGAATAACATATCTGGAATTTGGCTTGATCCAACGGTTCTATTGTGCGTAATCGTATTTTGAAAAATGCTGCACAGAAATTTTCGAAAATAAAATTTGCTCTGTTCGAAATTTTATATATATTCAATCTCCACCGTTCAGAATGTAATTCAAAAGGTCTTGAAGGTTCCGTAAAAATTTGATATTGACCCAATGGTTGAAACTCGAGAAATCGATTTTTTTAACATATAACGTAGTTAGAAACTTGACCCACGAAAATTGTGTATAGGGTATAGAGGCTTATTCTCGATCACTCTCAATAGGTTAAAGTTTTGTGCTGATAACGTGTAAAAGAAAAAACATAAGGAGAAGATATAAAAGAGAGACAAATGAAGACGGTAGAAATTAGGGTTCTCTTATTCACCAAAGACTCCATTTATATAGGGTATCAATTACATGTTTCCATAATACGTAAAGATAACAAATACCTAAATTGTCCTCATCAGTTACTTATTGACGAAGGCACACTAATTGTGTTTTTCCTTCAACATAAATCACATTTTATACATAATACATGAATCAACATCATTTTATTCCTATACATTAAATGAACAAAGAACAAAGACGACGACAAACAAACCAAAAATAACTAAAATATAGGTCAAAAGAGATGTTTGAGAACTACAAATTAAAACTTAATTTAGCATTAATCATCAAAATGTCCAAGTCGTTAACCACGGCGGCAACCGTCATACAGCCTCAAGACTTCGTTGATAGCCCGGTCCACTATGACGTGGACATAGATGATTGCGCCACCCTCGACAAGATGATTTATTTCTTTACCCAAACTGTCCACCTTGATCCGAATTCAAACTAAATCTGTTGCTCAAGATCGCCTCGTCGAACAAATTTCCGCCGCGATCGGGAGGTCAAACTTTACCAGTAAGTTGAATTCTTTGAATAATTAGGCCAAGGAGTTCATTAATTTAGATTTTTAATGATCAAGAGGGCCATCGAAGATTGAGTATTTCTCAAATTCCAGTGAAGGCGATCATGGATGCTACGTAGAAAATCACAAGTCAAGTCGACATGACAACAAGTGGAAACAAGCCAAAGGGACATGCTGCAGACCAGTGCATCTCCATGGCCAACTTTTTCCTACCCTTGCCGTCAAACGACACCCAAGCATGGCTTCAGCTGCTAAAGGGTACAACCACTATGAGAGTCACGCTGCTCGAGCAATACAGAGGTTCGAACGATATAGAGTGGGGGCATATTGGCGTGAAAAGAATTCCAGGAACCTAAAACATATGTTCGAGAATTGAGCAAAACATGTTATGTGGATGTAAAGTTTGTACGCCAAAATAAATTCAATGAGAGGCTTGCTTACTCCAACCTGAATACTATCAACAACATAATTTAAGTTTAATCCTCGATTCACTCCAACATCAAGATTCGATTATGCCACCTCGTATTCGCGTCCTTTCTTCTAAACTTCAACTACACCAATTTTCCAGAATCACTAACCCCAATATCATCTAAATCAAACCGAACTTATCAACATATTTTTTACTTACCTCAATAAACCCAATTCAGTTCACGAACTCACAAATCATATCCACGAGCGGTAGCTACGTTCGCTCCGTTGCAAGCCACTGTCGCCGCGAGCCACCTCTGTCCTCGCCTGAAAACAAAAACCTCACCCAACCCAACCCAATTTTGTGGTCACGTGTGTGTGTGTGTGAGAGAGAGAGAGAGAGAGAGAGAGAGAGAGAGAGACTTTTTCGATTTCTTTGCTCTTTTTCTTAAGTATTAATAATGTGGGCGGTCGGGTGAGTCAAGCGGGCAGGGTTCAAGTGGGTGGATTTATAAGTCAGTTAAATAAATGATATAAGTAAATGATATAAAGTGGTCTTATAATATAAAAACGATTTCATACAAGTATTTGTCATGTAAATTTATGTACATTATATCAATTGACACGACAAAATTTATATGTATTTTTAATTTTGTCGTGTCAATTGATCTGATAACCCGGAGGATTAACCCGACGGCGCAAAGATTAGACGGATCCGAGTTTTAAAACACCAATTGCAAATAGAGAATAGAAATTAATATCATTTTTGTGGTAAAAAAAATAAAAATATCAATATCATTTTCCTCGATATATATTGGTCACCTGACTCACCACCACTCCCCGGGTATAATATTGAAAACCCTTTTTTCTCCATCATTCTGTTTGTTATACAGAATACCAAAATCTTCTGTGTATATATCTGCTGTCTCTACAGTTTCAAGTTCTTTGGAAATTAAAAACGAAAAGTTAGAAGATGTCAACTTTACAATATCCAATTGGACCAAATTTAGTGTTATCTCCATTTCCGGGCGGAACAAGAACTGCGAAGTCACATTTCTACAGAACACATTTCAGCAATCTCAGTATTCAGAGACCCCTTTTGAGGGGCAGTCTCGGGTTGGCCCGGTTTGGTTTGGGCCAAGTTCCAGTTCCTGACCCGGAAAATGCTGAGCTGGTTATTAGAGATTTATTTGGTAGAGTGGAAGGGTTTCTTTACACTATTGCTGATGCTGCAGTTAATTCTTCGGATACAGTTGATGCTGTTAGTACAACAAAGCAGAACAGTGATTGGCTTTCTGGGATTACGAATGCCATGGAAGTTGTTTTGAAGGTTTGTTAAAATTTTGAAAATTGATTTTCTTTTTTCTTTTTATTATGTATCAAGTTAAAATGGGGACATGAAAGTTTTTTTTTTTTGTATATATATATATATATATATAATATATATATATATATATATATTCCTTTTTTGATGATTGGATTGGATATATGATTGTGGAATTGTTTGGTGTGTAGAATATGGCCTTGTTTAGGATAGAGAAGCGTGTTAGAAGTATACTAGGATTAGATAAGGAATAATAATATTTGTATTGGTTTGCAGAAACTTGTTTCCTGATTTCTTGCATGTTTTTCATTTTTTGTTGAGTTGTTTGAATTTACGTTTGTTATCTTGCAAAAGAGGAATTTCATTTATAAGGGGCATTTTACACCCTCTTCGAATTGTTATTATGTAAAATTCGGGTCGATAAATGAATGAACTTTGGAAACTATGTAATCCCATCTTAAACATACTAATAATTTCAGTATAGAAAAGAGTTGTTATTAATTGGAAAGAAAAGGCCAAAGTTTACGGTACACAATAAGACGAATTGGAATTGGTGAATATATGTTTAATTATATGAATGATCATAACCATTCATATGATTAGGATTAGCACTTAAATTTCAACTACTTGGTTCTTAAAAATCTTGCAGGTTGATTTTTTTTTTAAATTACAATGATATAGGTGTTAAACGCCTGTTTTTTTTTTTTTCAGGTTCTTAAAGATGGACTTTCCACTCTGCACGTCCCGTACTCTTATGGTTTTGCAATCATTTTACTGACTGTGCTTGTTAAGGCTGCCACTTTTCCCTTGTCAAAGAAACAGGTTATTTCCTGCTGCTATTTGGCACATTTTTTCCGTTTACCATTTTTTTTTCATAGTATTTTTCTGAGAATTTAACTTTGCATACGCATATAGTTGAAGTCATCTAAGTAGGTTTGAGTCTTATTATAAACTGTCATGTTTAGGTGGAATCGGCAATGGCCATGCAATCTTTGACACCTCAAATAAAGGCTATTCAGGAACGGTATGCTGGAGATCAGGTAATTCCTCGTCCTTTAAAATCATTGTTTACTCATTCAAATATCTCTCATAACATTGATTATATGAGACTTTCTGTGAATTATATTATTATCATTACTATTATTATTATTATTATTAATTATTATTTATTACTAATATTGATACAGGAGAGAATTCAACTTGAAACAGCTCGGTTGTACAAACTAGCTGGCATAAATCCACTGGCAGGTACTAAACCCATGGTCTTTATTATTTAAATAATAAATGTTTTCATATGGTAATATTTTGCTATTCCTAACATAATCAATGTGATGTATCTTTGTTTGTACCAGGATGTCTTCCTACACTTGCCACCATTCCAATATGGATTGGGCTCTATAGAGCTCTTTCTAATGTGGCTGACGAGGTAAATATATTATGCCACATCAGGGACTTTTACTTCTTTCCAATTTACTCTCTCTCTCCAATTTTACTTCTTTATCTATTTATTTATTTATTTTTCAACATCCCCCTTTACTACATATATATTATGCCACACCAGGGACTTTTAACCGAAGGGTTCTTCTGGATACCCTCACTGTCTGGTCCAACATCTATTGGTGCTCGACAAATTGGTAGTGGTACCTCTTGGCTTTTCCCATTCATTGTAAGACTTTATCATCCTTCTACATTCTTTAATCTTGTTGTGCATTACTATTAATAACAGAGGGACTGCATGTAAGCATTTTTTTTTTCCGAGAACAAGCATGTTAGCATGTTGTGGGTTGATATGGTAGAGGGATATTCGCAAATTTACAATAACCAACCTTATTTTAATTTTTTTTTGTGTGTGTGTGTTTACAAGCAAGATTTTGTTCTGTGGACATAATTATGTTAGGTTGAGACACTTTACCTGCCATTAATCAATGCGATGCCGTTTTTCGTCAACCTTATTTATGCTAAAGTGGAGTGTTATAACTATGATTCGCATTATTTATTGTGTTGTTCATAGGACGGTCACCCTCCCCTTGGATGGCCGGACACTTTGGCATATCTTGTCTTGCCTCTGCTACTCATTATCTCGCAGTATATCTCTGTACAGATCATGCAACCCCAACAGGTTCGTCTCGAGGTTTCTTTTTTCTAAGTTGGGATAAGAATATTTAATCTGCTATATTTTACATCAACAAACTCCAATTTATTTAAATGAGTTTTTGTTCTTATTTTTTTTTCAATGAAACTCTATGTTACTGATTCTGACGAATGTTATTGGTAATTTGAGTCTGTACTTGAACCATTTTCAGAGCAATGATCCTAATATAAAGAGTTCCCAAGCCATAACCAATTTTCTACCCTTGATGATTGGTTATTTTGCTTTATCAGTTCCATCTGGTTTGAGTCTGTACTGGTAAGCCCCTAAACTCTTTTATTTTCTTTCTTTTTTAAGCACGACTCGACGTTTTGACTTATTTCTGAATTTGCGTTTTGGTTTGTTTGTCTACAACTTGTGCAGGTTTACAAATAACATACTTAGTACAGTTCAACAGGTATGGCTGCGGAAAATGGGCGGTGCGAAAAATCCTGTCAAGCAATTTAGTGATGACGGTATAAAGAAAGAGCAACCCACCATTCTGAAAGCCATATCTGAAGCACCAGCTGCAAAGACGGTGGTCGAAAAAGAAGTGAAACCGACTTCAGAAGGGGTTCGTCCGGGTGAAAGGTTAAATTAGTTCGCAGTTAGTTTATTTACGGGATATGTTACAAAAACTACCATTGAGGTTTGACCAAATTCCAAAAAGAACCCAACTAACTTTAATAGTTACAAAAACCACCCTTGAGGTTACCCTTGACTTACATTTTGCACATGCCGTTAGTGGAGCTAACTGAAATCAATTGCTGACATTATCAAATATTTTTTTACAATTACATCCCTCAATTTTTTAAAATATTACAAACCCCAACTTTTCATCTGATATTTTTACATCCCTCAAATTCTCTATATATTATAAATAGACGGATGGGAAGTTGAGGCCATTTGTAATATATTAAATAATTGAAGGGTATAATTGTAAAATATTTTAAATGAAGACAGAATCAAACCTCGAGGGTGAGTTTTGTGATTTTGAAAGATAGCTTCTCCTCTCTCTCTCTCTTCTCTCTTTTTCCCAAACCTCAGGGGTAGTTTTTGTAACTATTCATATATTGTTTCTGGTCCAACCATATTATATTCAAGTCTCGTTAAAATTTTCCAGGTTTAAACAACTAAAGGAGCAAGAAGCTCAAAGAAAAAAGCAAAGAGAGGAAGAGAAAAGGAAAACTGAGGCGGTAGCTGCTAAAGAAGAAAGTCAAATTACGAACGGTGAAGTAACTAAAGATACCAATCCACTTACGAATGGCTTTGTGGTGAATGGAAATAGTATCAACTCTGGAGTGAAGGATGATGTGACAGCACTTGTTAGTGAGGAAGAACATTCTGAAGTTTCGGATGATCACGAGAATGATAGAGTTAATCTGCATCTGGACAAAAATGTAGAGAAGGTACTATTTTGCAATACCCGAAATTCATACTCTGTTTTCATCAAGTCTTTATGAATTAGAGGGACCCACACTGTTGGATTAATTGTTCTTGGTAGGAAGACTTCATAATTTTCTTGGTTCAACAAATAATGGTAGGAGAAATTCACTGAGATGTAAGACTCAACTATTTGGTTAAATTTCAGGGATAATTACAAAAACTACCCTTTAGGTTTTGGGATCTATAGCCACACACAAAAAAAAAACAGAACTCTATGGTTTGATTATGTCTTAATTTTAAGGGAGTAATTGTAAAATTTCTATAAATGTAAGGGGTTTTTTGAAAAAAATTCTTATGAAAGGGAAAAAATATAAGATGGAATCAATGATCAAGATACCATTTTGAAGTCTGTAATATTTCATTGAAAGGAAACCACAGAAGTCAGTTATGGTCTGTAATTTAATCTCCCTGCAGCAATCTTACTATCTAGAAAGGTGCAATGCTATCATTGTAAATCATATAGCATGTTATATTACAAGTGTCCTAAAAGTAAGGGTGTTCATGGGTTGGTTTACCATGTTTAAGAAGTGTATGTTAAACCAAATCAACGCCCCGGTTTAAGATATAATGAAACCATAACCAAACCAACAAGAGACGAAACCAATGATTTCAGGTTGGTTTGGTTTGGTTAGGTTAAAATTAATTTAAGTTCGGTTTGAACCAACATTATTTCTTCATTAGACTAATTTCAGTATAAAAATAAATTGTGTAATTCTCAAACATAATATTAGAAAACAATATTCAACTGAGGAAATTCTACAATGAGTGAATTACACTGTTGAGGTATAATTTAACCAAATATTATAGAAATAAATATTTTTACTCACGACTCTTTGTGGCCTACAGACTTGTTGTGGCAAAAGCTTTGATTGCGAATCTCTTTCCTCGTATTATATATATAATTTTGGGTTGTATCGGTTTTTTATCTTTTGAAACCATAAACCAAACCAAAAGGTTGGTTTGTTTGTTTTCTTTTAAACCAAAACCAACCCAAAAACTTCTTCATCTGGCCGCATTGCATCAATATTAATATTTCTAAACCATAATTTTTGGTTTGGTTTGGTCAGTTTGTGGTTTAAGTTGAACAGCCCTACCTAAAAGGGTTAATCTCAAAAAACTTCAGTTATGTATATATTTATATATAAATTCATTTCTCTTTTACAAAATTGCATCTGACGTTGGGGGTGTTTGTACCACTGTAAGGAAGTGTTTATGATCTTGAAATATAATTGGAGTTCTTTTGTAATTAGGCTAACCTTAGGGTAGCTTTTATAATTATGCCTAAATATATAATGCTGGATCAGCTTAGAGTTGTCATTAAGTGCATAGTAATTCAGAACTGCAGTATTTTCGGTCTTCAGTGAGTGATATATAGAGGTTCCTTAACGAGAAAACTGAATTGAATTCAACTAATGAAACACAAGATGCTATATATGACGATTTGGTGAAATGTTTCGAATAGACAGATACTTTTTAAGTATCTGAGAGAGATTTTGAGTTATGCCTGTTCATTTATCTGTTATTCCTTCATTATCTGTTATTTATTTATTTTAATATCTTATGTATTCTTCAGAATTAGTAGAGTATCCAGATGTCTGTGTTTTGTAGCCCTTTGAACTTGAGATTTTTCTGTTTGATATTTTGATTTTTCCAGGACTAAGTTCCTTGCTGTTAGAAAAGCAAAGAAAAAAGATTGATATGAAGACAACAACAAATGAGAGCTTTTGTCGCACCCCAGAACATACTTATCAAAAGTTATTACAAGGTTCGTTTTCATGCCAGTTTCCGAGAAGCATATTTCCAGTATGATATCACGGCCACCGCATTGTTGCTGAAGTAAAGGCTATTTTTCGTGCAAATGTGTAAACTTTGGCAGATAAATGGAATTTCCGATACGTTACTTGGATTTAAGGACAAATATAGTGTAGATTGTTGTTATAATGCAACATTAGTTACGTGAAAATGTATATATGCTACATGGGGCTGGATTTTTTTTGTCCTTCTTTTTGACGGAGCATATAGAGATGAATTATTTCTTAAATACCCTTTTATCTAGACAGATCAAATGTGGGCTGACAATGTGGTCCAGATTAAAATGCCAGTCAGACTATTTAAGTCTTAATTTAACTGGGCTCATAGATGCTAGCAACCATCGTGAAGTTAAGCCCAATTAGCTTGGACAGTTGAAATATCAATGCTAAGATCGTTTAAGTTATAAAATAAATTATTGAGATAACCCTGATTCCTGATTGTTTGACACTTAAAGAAAAACAACTTGCCTTTCCCAAGAAGTCTGATATCCCCTCGTATTTAAGACATGATCAAGTTTCAAAATTTATTTATTTATTTATTCAAGTTCTCTAGTTTAGTTGTAAATACCACAAACCTTTGAGAGGTTTTGGTAATTATCAATAATTAGTAGCTCGTCTAAACCAAGAATTGAATTGGTGTAATGGTTGTGGAATTTGTTATGATTGAGTAACATGGCCTACTGAACATGTATATCGATTCCCTAAATCAATGGATACAAATGATTGAACACTTGGCTAAATGCTTAATGTTTATCCAATGGATTTGTGTGATCAGACAAGGATGAGAATGCTGGCCATATACAACTAGATTTGGGTAAGGAGGCGTTATTCTACATTCAATCATAATTTTTAAAATACTAAATTAGAGCGTTCAATGAGACTTGGCACAAAACAACATGCTTATAAATTCTTATATATACTTGTTTATGAAACAATTGATTGGTTATTGTTATGATTTTTATTTTTGAGTTATTCACTATTTTTTATCCATTATCAATCGCCTTTTATTTTAACTACTCACCCAACTCATATATTCTTAAGTACTAGCAATATATCATTTACATTATATCTACATTAAATAAATTAATCTTCGTTAACATATTTTTATCTAAAAAACAATCACATGGTCAAAATTAGGATGACAATGGGGTGGGCGGGGGCGGGTACTCGACCTCCGCCCCCATCCCCACTTGAAAAAATTGCCTCCACTCCCCCGCCTCAACTTCAAATTAGGTAGCTATTCCCTTTCCTGCTACTACGGGTGGTATATCTGTTGCTCCCGTCCTCGTCCGTAACATCCCGCTCCCAATACTAGATTCGTACCCGTCCACATATTAATTATTACTTCTTAAAAAATTTAATAAAAATAATTTTATGGGGCATGATTTTTAGGTATAATTAAATATAAAGAAAGAAAATTACATGAAAGTTATTTAGTCTATTATATTTAAAAATGGTCCAAAGTATAGAAAAATAAATATTTAATTAATAATATATACGGGTTCAAACGGGTATAAAATAGGAACGGGTATCTGGAGAAGTGGGGTGGGGGGTAATATTATTCCCATTCTCGTACCCAACCTGTAAAAACTCACAATTTTATTCCCGTTCTCATCCTCATCCCAGCCAAGACGGGGGCTAACAGATCCTCGTTTTAACCATGTTCATTGACATCTAAAATTCTCTCTCTTTAAAATATACTTCACCATTATTCTCCGGTGATCAAGATTTACAAAAATGGGATAACAAATTTGGGTCCACGGGAAATGAGAAATCTAAAGGAAAAACAAAGCACATGGGAGGAAACGTGCTCAATCCAAGAAGAGTGGTAATTTTTCATTATGGACACGAGATTGATAAATGTATGAAAGGCAAATGAATATAAAATTAAATTTTTCTTTCTTCTTTTGTATATTCTCCGGATAATGAATATAGAGGAATAACTAATAAATATAAAAGTAACAATTTTTTTGTTCGCACATCTTATTTTGTAACCACTAACTTTTGAATTTTTTTTTTATAATCTTATCCTTGATTTTTTTTTTCGTGTTAAATTTGTAAAATTATATTTTTCACGCATAATTATCGATAAAATTACCACAACCGACTTACCTAATAAACTGAAGATTATGTGATAAACCAATAATTCTTCAAAAGATTATCGCATATAAAATAATAATAAAATTATCACAGTCTTTAATATGCTTTTCATCATCTATTAGTATTTGAAATAATCATAGCATGAACATGCTACTTTATTGATTGTGGTAATGATCACATCCCATATTTTCTAAAACATATTTACCACAAAATAAAGGACCAAGGCCATACTATGATATTTCAAAAACTAATAAATATAAGCATATAACAGGATGAGCTAATTTTATTATTATTATTATTATTATTATTATTATTATTATTATTATTATTATTATTATTATTTGTCTTACTATTATTTGCGATAACATATGAAGGAATTATAGATAGTAATAATCTTATTATCGTATGCGATAATCTCTCGATATTATTGATTGTAATAATTACCGATGGACCAAGCGTGAAAAATATATTCGCAAATTTGAGGGGAAAAAGTTAAGGGCAAAATTATCAAAATAAAATATAAAAAAATTAGTGGTAAAATTTTTTTAAAAATTGGACCAAATAAACAAAAAAAAAAAAAAAAGAAGAAAAGTGTGTATTGTATCGGGCAAAAAAGTCGTACCATTCTAGCGGGCAAACGAACTCATTACTTTTTATTTATGATCATTTTCATAAATTAATTATATTTAATAGTGTATCAAGTTGACAGCCAAGTGCAGTACGGACCTTACGGTTTGCTACGCCGAATAAATTTACTACTTTGGAAAAAAAAAAGAAGAAAAAACTAATTACTAATAATTTTATTAGAAGAACAAATCAAGCGGGTTTTCCGGTTGCGACAGTTAAAACCATGTGAGTTTCTAGTTATTTTCTTTGTATCATTAGTATTTATATTAAGTTGACAAAAAAGGAATACTGTTATGTTTTGTCAAACCTCAACAACTGATAAGAGGTAAAACATTTTTTTTATGTTTTGTCAAACCTCAATAATCTCTTCTTTAAGCGTGTTTGTGGGTTTAAGAGAGGAAAAAAAGGAATTACGGATATACAAGAAATTGAGCATATTGATGATTAAAATTAAAAAAGAATTAAGTTTAGCTGAATATAATTTTTATTGAGTTGCGAAAATTGGGTTTAAATCTAATTTAATCAAATACTTTACATAGGGTTATAAAATAGACGAGTACATGTCGGCACATGCCTCATGCTGCCTTAAATTGATGTGTTGAGTTTCCATACCTATCAAAGTGTACAAAATTCAAGCTGCTATGACTTTTTGAGCACAATGGTCAGGAACTCACATGATAATATTTGGTAAAGGGTATTTATATAGTGATGGTATGTTATGTGGACAAGAACTCTTCAATACTATGGATTTATTATTATTGTTTCATTGAATAGTTAGTAATGCAAATGTTTTTATAAATGTAAAATAAATAGATATGCAACTTTAATTAATATTCCAATCAGTGTTGCATAATTCTTGTTCAAAAGTTATTAACATGGACATATTCTTCTAATCTATTTCTAACCCAAGTTCTCATTTTTCTAGTTGGATTTTTAAGATTGACAATTTTGCAGATGGGCAGATATAGAGCCAGTTGGGCAAACATGCATGTCGGTTTCTAAATCATTTTCAAAGTTTAGGGCTTAATTACGATGTAAAAGGAAGAATGTTTTTGACAATCATTTGAGATTAAACTTGATTACTATTCCTGTATAATTCGTACAATTCATGGGTGTGGAATGTTCTCCCCACCGCATATTCATGTCATATAGGGCGGGTTTATTATTTTTAAAAGATTTTAATCGTGTTTTAAGTTTTGGTTTTTTCAATTTCAGTTCGACCCAAATTTATAGGTACAAAATTTATTACATGCAATTTGGGTGCACCTTACTAGGTACACTTCATAAAGATTTATTATCATTTAATTATATGTAATGATGTATGACAGTCAGAGGCGGATCCAAGATTTTTAATTTTGGGAGGCCACGTATTAAAAGATAAAAATAATTTGATGAAATGACGAGACTCGACTCTTGTTATATTAAGAACAAAAATATTTTTTTTAACCTTTTTGATATTACGATAAATTAGAGAGAACGTGAAATAAAAAATAAGAAAGCAAAGAAAATATGAGATAGAGAGGGTGAAAGAAAATAAGAAAGATATGTTTTTACTTTTAAGTTGGTACCATTAATTTGTGAGAATAGGGAAAGAAAAAAAGAAACGTTGAGGAAAAAAGAGATAAATGAGTGATACTTTTTTAGATTTATATTGTTGTTTTTTAAGGTAAATAACGAAAAAGAGAAAAATAAAAAGAAAGAGAGAGTGGTGATATTTTTAATTCTATACTTTTTATTTCTAATTTTTTAATGAGAAAGAGGAAAATAAAAGAAAAGGAAAAGGAAGGATAAAAAATATGTGAATTAATGGATAAAAAAAAAATGAGAAAGCGGAAAATAAAAAGAAAAATAAAAAATATAGAAAAACAAGAGATAAAAAGAAAGAAAAAAGAAGAAAACTAATAAGAAACAAATGATAAAGAGAAATATAAAAAGAAAGATAAAATATATAGAAAAACAAGAGAAAAAAGATGGGGAAATTGACAAGAGTAAGAGTTGAACCATGAACCATTTGAAAAGAGTTTAAGCACACCAACCACTAGCCCAAGTTACAAATTTGTAACTTTTGGGATGTATATATAATTACAAATAACAAAACATCATAAACAGTATTAGGGTTTTGATTTTTTTGGGGGGGCCATAGCCCCCTCATGTGTATACATAAATCCGCCCCTGATGACAGTTATATATGATATTGTATGTTAGTTATACGTGATGATATGCGACAATAATTTAGATTATAGGGTTTACCTTTTCATTTTAGAATTCAATTTTACATATTAAAGTTTAGTTTCTATTTTTCTTTTTTAGGTTTTCCATTTTAGGGTTTCAACAGAAATCTATCGTTCTGCTAGTTATATGTGATGACATGTGTCAGTTATATGAGATAATATATGATAGAAATTTAGAATTTAGAGTTTAATATTCGATTTTGGGGTTTAGTTTTCAATTTTAGGGATTAATTTTCTATTTTAGGGTTTTGTTTTTCCTTTTAGATTTATTTTTTTTCATTTTAGGGCTTTAGATTTTATATTTAGAATTTTTTTTTTATTTGTGATGATATGTATCAGTTATATGGATGATATGTATCAGTTATATGTGATGATAAATTAAATTATTAGGTACAGTGCACCCAGTTCCACGGTATAATGACTCCAGATTTAGATCCACCAAAAGTATTTATATAAATAATTTACTATTGAGGGTCGAATTGACACCCCAAGATTTTATGAGTTCATCCATAAAAATATCCCCAAAAAAAAAAAAATCTAAAATACATTAATTTTTATTAAACCAACCACAAACTACCAATTTTACCCCAAACTAATATAAGAAAAATAAAACAAAAGTAAAAAAAAAATGGAAAAGGAAAAGCAGAAGATTCAGATAGGCAAAAAATGAGAACGCGATGAAGAAGAAGAGGAAAAAAAGCGAAGAAGAAGAAAAAACTTTTGCGGAAGAAAAGAGCCAAATCAAACTAACGAGAGAATCTATAGATTGGAGTTAGCCATCAAACATTAGGGGTAAGTTTCTCATCTTTATTTAATTCAATTCCTCATGTTCTAGGATTTAGTTTGGATATTAAGTTTTTGTGGTGTTTGTTTGATTTTGAATTTACAATCGATATATTGGATTGACTGTCGTTGTTTCCATGAACTTGTTGCACAATTTTGCATGGACACTCGATTTCTTTGAGATTTTTTTTCAGTGTTGGACTCTGATTTTACGAACCAACTATTTATTTGGAGAGAATTCCGAACATCTTTGCCATGTTCAGTAATACATTTCGAACACCTTGTTGCAAGAATTTTAAAAACGTAGGCGTTCAAAAATTTTTTCCCGAACACACTGATGATGTTCTAATAATTGTTTCAAACACACTGCTTTTGTTCTGATATTTATTTTTCAAACCTAGTGCTTGTGTTCCCGCAATAAATAAATGTTCTATGTTACAAGTGTAAGTTTCAAAATGTATTTGTATTGATTATAATTAATAGTTCTAATTATCATAAATTCATAGTTATTATTAATTAATGCAATTTGAGAATTCTTATTCGATATATAAGTATCTACATATTTAATCTGAGTGATAAAATAAATCCAAGGAATGTAGAATTAAATAAAAATGGACTTATTCATCTATCCACATGAAAATGTAAAGATATATATGACAATCAACTTGATTATTTTCTTTCATTTCTTTGTATTTTATTCTTGTTTTCTAGTAAAGTATTAAAGAAAGAGTTTCTTACAAATACATGTGCCGTATTTTTATAGTTTTCTCCTCGCCCGAGCAGTTATCTATTGACGAGGAGCATAACAAGATGTAGGTGAAGGAGATGGGTAAGGATTCAGAGTAAGATCAACGGCGTTGAACCGGAGGCAACGAGGTCAGGCACCATCAAATCGGAGGTAAAGAAATATAGATGAAGAAATTACTTAAGAGCCACCTATAGCGAATGAAGGGGCTGGAGAGTGTGAAAGATCTTGTCTTACACTTGTTCTGCTAAGGATGAACTCAAGGCTCCCCACCCTAGCGGACCTGAGGTTTAACCTTGTTGCATAGTTTTCCAACACACATTGCCTCGAAAATATAGTTTGGCGTGGAATGAGATATTCTGAGATTTCAGTGTAATTCACATAAATTGTCTCAGTTGGAAGTTCCAGAACTTGAAACTGAAAGATTCAGAGTCTTGATTAGGCGCTCAAATCTTCTTTCCTTATCAGATATGTGATATCCCACTCCAAACAAAACTCTAATAAGTGCGTTTGTTGAATGGTGGCATCTGGAGACCAACACATTTCACATGCCGTTTTGGGAGATAACCATCACATTGGATGAAATTTATTATTTGACCGGTCTATCGGTTTTAGGGCATCCTGGGGAGCTTGAGGGTGTGTATCTTACAGGAGAACAACTAGAGAAAGCGGATGCTTTGATTGAGTGGTTCTTAGGAATTGATCAATTTGATGCGTACACAGAGATTGATAATAGTAGGGGTAGCTATGTGAGACTTGAATGGTTAAGAGATCACTTTTTTGAGAATATTAAGTCCAAAGATCCAGAGATATTGAAATGTTAAATGCGAGCGTACATGTGGTACACTCTTGGCTGCACTTTATTTGCGGACAAGACTGGCAACAAAGATGACCACATATTTAAGGTTGTTAGAAGATTTAAATCAGATACATATGTACGCATGGGGCACCACTGCTTTGGCTTTCTCATATAGGCAGCTAGGGCATGCATCAAGATGCGAGGTTAAACCATCTGTGGCTACTTGACATTACTCGAGATATGATTTTATTTACTATAACTTTCAATAAATTTATTCTTAAAAAATAGCTTTTATACACATCCAATTAAATATCTAATGCAATGTTGTAGGCGTTCATATATGTGTATTTTCCTTCTATGAGGCCCCCATATAACACAGTATGATGTCAATCAACCTTTTGCATTTAAGTGGTCACCATCGACATGATCAGCAGGACGACTATAAGAGATTGTGGCACATAGAGAGACGCTCGACTCACTTACAGAACTAGATGTAAGTTTCAATGACTTTCTCATAATAGTTTATCATTGAAGTGATACTCATATTAACCGTTTATATAATTACTGAGGGTTCCATAATATGCAGGTTACTTGGTCCTCATTCGACCTCATTCGTGCTAAGTATGAATTCCGCAAGGTTGCTTTTTTTTCTCAGGTGAATTATGTATTTTTCCATTATCGAGACTACAATCCCGATTGTGTTTTTAGATTATCTGTTTATGTCTAGAAAATCTTGGATGCCCCTCTCGGTCCGAGGGTTGCAGGACGACCTAAAAAAAATACTCCATACAAGGTAGAGTGGGCATCTTCTCTTTAAAGATACTTCGTGCAATGGGATTCTCATGTATTGTCTAACCCTAGACATGGGCATGAGGTGAGCATGTCAGGAGACTGCGCTTCGATACATGGAATGGTACACCAAACATTCTCACCATATCGTGCATAACCCAAAGCGACATTTGACTAATCTTAGCTACTCTTTGACTTCAAATATGTGGAAGCATATAAAGCTTTCATGAGATCTACTTGAGCCAGTGGTACAATAATGGAGGCGTCCGAAAGAGGATCTCGCAGAAACTATCTGACTATAGAAGATGCATACAAGGTATTAGGAGGAGGGGATAGTGACAATGATGATGTGCCTAAGTAGTCAGTATTAGGGGTAGATGTGGGGGTCGAGGACGAGGTTCACGAGGTTTTTGTATTTCGTATATTTATTTTATGTTAGAATATTTACCTTGATGAATTTATGATTTGTGTTTCGGATGTTTAGTTTATGTTAGAATGTTTAACTTGTTGAATTTGTGATTTGTGTTTCAGATGTAGTTTATGTTATAATGTTTAACTTGTTAAATTTGTAATTTGTATTTCGCATGTTTATATTATGCTTAGAATGTTGAATGTATTGAGTTTGTGATTTGTGTTTTGGATGTTTATTTTATGTTAAACTTGTTAGAATGTTGAACTTGCTCGAAAATTGGCAGTCTGTTCTGGACCCAAGAATAGGGTGTTCGGACCAGCTTTTCGAACATAATTTGGGTGTTTGAAAATATGGTTCAAACACCCTATTATTGGTCTAGAACAAAGCAGATCGCATTCTGTTCTGAACCCAAAAATAGGGTGTTTATGAATCTGGTCTGAACACCGTATTTATTTCAAAACAGAACAAACTACATTCTGCTTTAGACTCCAGAATAGGGTGAGTGGGCCAGATTTTCAAACACCCTTATTATGTTCAAAAATCTAGTTCGAACACCCTATTTTTGGTCCAAAACAAAATAAACTGCAAATTTTGGAACAATCTAGACATGACAAAACACAAAGTTACAAAAATATGAACATAAAATAAACATAAAAAAACACACATCATAAATTTAACAAATGTAATCACATAACACACAATCATATTAAGTCCAACATAATCCAAATAATCATAATACATTTAATTAAATGCTACAAGTTCATTGTAAAACCTAAGATGTTGCATGCACAACACATCCCAGCCTGTTGTGCAATCTTCACGTCGTTCATACCACTTAGAAGGCAAGGTAGACAGTGGATATCCCGTTTGTAAAGTCGCTTACATCAAATGAAAAGTATAAATCTGATCACCATAATTTAAGTGCAATCACATATATGTGAGAAAACTATCGTACTATAATAAAGTGTCTTTCACCATTAACTAATGCGATGCTTATGAATTTAGGGTCATCAGACACCGGAACTGATGATGTCAAAGGCAAGAATGTGCTACAAGTCTTTCAAGATAATATCACCAATATTACATTGTACACAGATGCAATAAGGTGGCCCATATCTGGTAGTAACAACCAATATCTCGAGGGTTCAGGTCTATCATAGTAGTTCACCGTATTTAACACGTGGTCAACAACACCATTTTTTATGAATACATTACTGTACATCTCAAGATATTATTGCAATTCATCAATAAGTTCTCGCCGCATTTTAACCCATGAATCCTTGCCAAAACTCATCAAATGAGCTACTGCATGGCAACCGCAATGACCATCCCTGAGTACATTCTTTGTCTCAAGGATGTAATCTAGAAACAACGAAGGTATGCCATCTGTAAAAACTCCATATGCAGCTAATCTCGTCTTTTTTTGGAAAAATCAGTTGCTTCTATCTCAGGACAGAAGCGAACATAGACTTCATAACAATCAGGACACTCAAGTCGATACTTTATTTCATAAGATAACAACTATCATGAAATGACTCTACATACTCAAATTTGCTCGGGTCACGACTCGTAAAGTTCACATTCTTTTTGTGTTTACCCTTTGGACTTCCACGAGGTCGTCATCAATGGACCTCAGGCGGAATTGAAGACATTGTGTCAGGTTTCAAAATTTCTCTCAACTTTTTCAACATCAGTAGCTGCTCAGATTGAGTAATTATATTAAACTTTTTTAACCAGTCTGCAATAATATCTTGCACTCAGTTCTAAATATCACTTATAACAGTCGCATCATCCCAATTAGTATATCTCTTGTCCAATTTTCTCGAAAACTTATCGACACCATGTACTGGTATTGTCATCCCTAGTCGCTTGAATTCACTAATCTTATGTGCACAAGGCAAACCACATGTCTCCCTTAGCAAACGACCACAAAGCAATGAGTCGATGCCAATGTTATTTTTAACCTTAATTTTATTTACGATTTTATCCAATGCCGCAATCAAAACCTCACCGCGTAGCATCTTGAAAATAGCTGGTTGATATGTTGGACTACATGAATACTCTTTTCAAATTAATCTTAATTGCAATGTGTGAAATCTTGAGAAGAGAATGTATTTTCGTCCAACATGTCTCAAAGTTTATCATACTCAATCCCAAATGTTTTTTTAACTTGGCATACGCACTCTCCGCGCTAAAATAACATTACAAAAAGTAATCAAAATTGAAAAAATGTAAATATTCATAAATAATGTTGAATAATAAATATACATAGAATATCTTTGAGTACCTATTAGTTGTCGCATAATTGACATGCATGGCATTATTTGTCCAAACAGAGCTGAATCGATCTTTGTAATGATTAGCCCATTGATTAATACAATACTCTACGACTAGTGGATCATCTGAATAGTCAAACTCAAATCTTTTGAGTTGTTCGTCAATCCACTTCATTATCAAAATACATCATTTTATTTCATGAACTATTAAAAGATTCAAACTTTTCCTTTGTGCGAAATATCTTCTTACAATTTTCCAAAATATTTTACCAATGTGCCAACGACATAAAAATTGTCTCGCATTTGGAAAAGCATCCGACACCGCATTAATCAACGCATTTTACTTATCAGTGAAAATAAATGTGGACAAATGCGAAGGATTCATTAACGATTTGAGGATAGAACATACCATCATGTAATTTTTCTCACACTCATGGTCCATATAAGCGCAACCAATCATAATCATCATATCCATCGACGTCACTCTAACTATCTCCAATAAAAAAGATATTTTACAATGATTTATATTGTATGTATAATCCATCAAGAAGATGTTGGAAAATTATAAGAAGCAAATCAATAGAAGTTGTGTGAGTAAAAGAATTATCTTTTACTTGGTCAGTCCTACTACAACTATTCACGTGAAAAAAATAACGATGCTCCTCGAGTTTTGATATGAGAAGTTGCAGTTGTGATCGGCCTGAATACTCCAGAGCTCTATGTTTTGCTTGAGCATTATAATTATTCCTCATTGTTGACATATTTCCAGAATGTTTAGTTTGCAATCCGTACAATATATCATTTGTTAGGTTATTGCAACTTGTCTTATCAATAATGCATGTGACATTGCAATGACCATTTCTCATCAACATCAATAAATATTTGAGAACCATTTCAAAGGGATGGACACCCGCACTTTTTTGTCCCAGTTTGCCTCTTTTTGGATTTTTCCTTTGGTCTCCATCATTGATTAGTCCGGTTGTGATATTTGTCCAGTTGTGCCACGATACTTTTCACATCGTTCGCATGTTAGAAAAATCCAAGCCTGCCTCTCACTCTCTACACTGTCTGATCTTTTAGCTATTGTAACCATGTGATTTTCAATTCCTTTCGATCGAACCCAATTTACTAATTTTTCTCGAAATTCAAAATAACTTGTTTTAAATAAATATGAATAATCTACAACCATATCATTCCTAATCTGACTAGAAATATTATTTTTGGTTGACATTGTGTTTGATTCCTAGAAAAAAACCTAGTGTTCAAATAAAATTAATGAAACAAATTCATTATGTTTGAAATATATTTTTGAACGGCCTTTTATATTGTCTAGCACAGGTCTAGAAAAAAGATGTTCGATAAAATATCCAAACGAGGTACGATTATTTGAAAACATTAGTTGAATGCCTTTTTTAACAACTTTAAAGAACAACGTTTGAAAAATATTTTCAAACAAACAATAATGTTCGAAAAATAATTCCAAACATCCCCTAAATGTACCAGATCGACTATAATCGTGACTTTGAACCCTCGTGATAGTAGTTCACCCACAAAATGAGCAAAAGCAGTAATATGTGATAATTTAAACACGATAGTTGTCAAGAACACTTATATTGTTCATCTTATTCGTATCATTATCCTCAATCTCGAGTTTTTAAGGTTTAATATGATTTTTGGGTTGAGTAGTGAGAGAAATTTTGGGAGGAAGAAGAAGATGGGAGGGTTTTGTGTTTTTGGAATTATAGTATATTTTTTTTTAAAATTGTATAATCTTTTTAATATTTATTTTTATATTGTGATGGAGTTATTTTAGTCTTTTCAACCACGATATTTTTGTCAAAATTATCTTTGAGTGAACTCATAAAATTTTGGGGTGTTAATATCTGCGCTTATGATAATGCTTGATTTGAAAATATATATATATATATATATATATATATATATATATATATATATATATATATATATATATATATGTGTGTGTGTGTGTGTGTGTGTGTGTGTGTGTGTGTGTGTGTGTGTGTGGATCTTAAAACCATAGTAGGTCGGATCTTTGTTTATAAGTTTAATTAAGACCTAAGTTGCACCGATACAGACATTGACTCGGAACACGACACGACGCGACACGAATACGGAGACACGCTATTTCTAAAAATATAGAACACGACACGGCTTGAACACGTTTATAATATAAATAATTATTAATACATTTATTTTCTATAAATATTAAATTGTAATAATTTTTTATTTTCAATTAATCATCTAAAATAATTACAAACTCATTTACAATAATTGATGAAACCCCAAGTAAAAATAAAATTTGATAACAATTAAAAAAAATCAAAAATAAATTTAAAAAACTAACGTGTCGGGCCGTGTCCACACATATCCCGTCGTGTCTCCTGTCAATAATTCAAAAAAATAAATAAAAATAGGACACGCGTTCGACACGTATCGGAAGTGTGTCAGGCACATGTCGTGTTCACGGAGTGTCCGACTCGCCTACAAGGCCAAAAACGAAATGTCCGTGCATCATAGATTAAGACTCAAATAACCGTGCCTAATCCTCCATAACAGGAATCAGGGTTTTAAAAGTGATGTGATGCTTGAGCGGGATTCTTAATCCAAAAAATTATAAATAATTAAACAAAGTGCATTTAGGTGATAAATAGACGAGAACTATACCAAGAGATTTAGAACGGTAATTTGAACATGTGAATTAACACCTTTCGTTAGAAGTTAGAACCATGTTAGAAAAGTTGTTGCTTGAACACATAAGACCATAGTTCGCTAATAATGGTCAGATCTATGTTTGATATCTTACAAGATCTTGTCTTGACAAACTATAAGATCCAAAAGTCTAATATATTTTAATTGTGGACATCATTTGTACAAATACTTCCTTTTTTGATTTTATTTTTATGTGCACAAAACTGGTCTTATAATTTGTACGATCGAATTTGCAAGGGCGAAGGTAGGAAGTTTGCCCGGGTCTAGCCACGTCTCTCTCCCAACATTGTTTAAAAATATAAAAGATGAAAAAAAATCATGTAATTTGATGTTAATTTTTCCTTTTAAAAAAATGCACCTGCTTTCACATGTTTGCCGCACCTTGGAACTAATCATTGACGAGCCAACCTGCATTGTCGGTGAAGTAGCCATATACATCATGTATCATTTGTATCTTAGATCTAATGCCTTCCATATGTTTTATGTAGAAAGTTGGACAAGTATTTATTTTTGATATAACGATATACATTACAGGGGTAAATGGCAGATATATGGATTACATGATATTAGAAAGTTGCATGCTATATTGATCATTGCGTATAAATGGGAAAAAAGTCTACTTTGTTACATTTAGATAGAATTAATATTACTTTTATATATTCTTTTATTTATTACATTTATATTAACAAGATAAAATTAATATTAGTATTATATATTCAAGATGGATTAAATATTATTTTTTTAATTTTCGTGCTGATGTGATATCAAATATTACATAATACAAAAGTTGAGAAATAGGTAGGCAAAATGGGGTTAAAGAGGTATTAAGGGTTTTGATTATTAAGTTATGGGTGCATGTGCTTTTAGCGGCCCAATTAATTAATAATAGGTCGCATAAAAGGAATGTTGGGCTATCGGCTATAATGGGTAGATGATAAGACAAATACTGTAGAAGGTTTTAAATCATGGCGTATAAAAGTAATATGATTCTATGGTCATAGGGCCCGCCAGGTCGGTAATATGGTATAAGTTTATTATAGATATGATTATTATGGTAAATTAAGAGAGCAAGAGTCCTAATATGAGATGATTTTCTAATTATGGAGATTGAGTACGATTGCAAGATGAAAACCTTAGCAAGGGCGTACATCACTAACATTTATATAAAGAGGACTCATACCTCGTTTATGTTTAAGTTGAATAATTCTACTTTTCTTACTCTCATATTTACTAAATTTATAAGATTATTGACTTAAGTATCGGAGGACCTACGTCGAGGCTGTCCGACTTGAGTTTTTGTGCAGGTTGATCGTGGTTCGAGAAAGTTGTTTCGCAGCGATACGACCTATTTCGTGGTGAGCCAAACTTTTGTTCATATCAAGTGGTGTCGTCTTTAGGAACACGAGTGACATCGAATTTGTTTCGCTTGGAAAATAATGGCTTGAGGACCAACTGACTCTCCCTTACTTGACTGCCTGACCTGTTCACAAAACATGTTAGAAAGGATCACTGGAGGAATCCGGTGGAAACCTCTCCATACTTAAGTCAGTTAAGCATTTTATAAGCGGAACAAGAAGGGGAGTTTATAGAATGCGATACCTTGACTTCTCTAGGTTGAGATATTTATAACCCAAGTTAGTTAGGGGCCCTTCCGAGATCTCGAAAATAGGCCCGCGAATCTCAGACCGTTATTCAGACGACCCGAACAAGTTATCTCTTTTGGGACGACCAGAGCTCCTCGAGTTTAGCCACAAACTTCTACGCATTCCCGACCTGATCACGATAAAACCTTATCCAGGAGTTGAGATCAGGTCAGGGCAAGCCTTCCTGAACTATTTACATAAATTCAGCTCAATATGTCCTTTCTTGACCCTTTCCTCTTCAAATCGCAAAGCAAAGGTTCAGCTCACCCTAACTTACCTAGCCTGAGCTGTCTCGAGGCTTGGCATCTCTTAAGGTCGGATAAGATCAGGTCATACCAATCAGTCCCCCACCTTAATGGTTGGGGTGAGATGTGACGCCTCGTTTCAACCCAACCGATTAGTATTCCCATTACGTCTCTTCGTACATTGTTCACTGACATGCATTAAATGCGTATATCTAGCCAAATCCTCCTTTTCTAAAAAAATCCTTTTCAAAACACATCTTTCCCCATATCTGCGGTTCATTAGTTCCCATTTGCTGTCTTGCACTCTTTTCTGTCAAGAGCTCTTTCTCTGTTTTCTTCTCCGATCAGAGTTTCTTTTTCTCTCAATTCAAGACAGGTCTCTTTCTCTCCCTACAGACTCTTAATTATGTCTTCTTCTTCCTCGCTCTACTTGTCAACGTCTTCCTCTGCGACATTATCCTTAACTTCCTCTGAGGAATGGAATTCCCCCTTCCGGGCGGCGAACTTGACAATATTGTTTCCACCATTAGCGACAAGTCCTTAGAGGACCTGAGAGTGGAGTTTCAGATCTCCGGTGAATATTCCTTGGTAAATCCTGATGTCAGTGAAAGGGTGTCCCAGCCACTGTCTGATCACCTGAATTTTTCCACTGACCAATTCTAAGCCAGGATACGCCTTCCCCCTCACCCCTTCATCCTGTCTGTGTCTCGGATGTACCGAATTCCGGTACATAAATTTATACCCAACGCCTTTAGACTAGTTGTAGGGTTTCACCTGGTGGCGCGATTCTCTAAGATTATTCCTACAACCCAGTTGTTTTACTCTTTATTTCAAACTTCTTGTTTCTTTTACTTGTCCGCCCGTGCCAGCATCCAATTTTTGACCAATAACCTCTCCTTCAATAAGACCTCGAGGAAGAAATTCTTCTTCGTTCATTGCTCAGGTGACTGGGGTTTCTCCATAATATCTATTCATGCCCTTCCAGCTCAGGCCCACCTGACCAGGGGGGAACGATCTCCTGCTCTGCAAAAGACTATCCACGCCCTTAACAAAAACATTTTCCATCTATCTCGACTATTCAACCATACCGTCCTAACCTTCTTCAACTCCACTAAGGAGACTAGTCCTCTTGCTCCTGAGATCGATATACTGAATGAGCTATTCAACTCTTCCCTTTTTACCTCTGTCATTCATATTTAATGAAGACTTATTATTATTTTTATATTTCTGTTATCATTCATCTCTCGTTTATCCTCTCTTGCAGTCACCTTGATGAAAGAAATGATAGCGGTGCTCCAGAAGAAGTCTGCTCCTTCTGCCGAAAAGAGCTTACTAAAGAAGCCGGCAAGGCCAGACGTTGACCTCACAGTCCCCTCCAATTTGGGGGATGAGAAAATGCTCGTTTCTTAAAAACGTGCTAGGTCTGGGAAAGGAGTTGCCATCCTGGGGTCTAAGGTGACGAGACCCAATCTGAACCTGTTCAGTTGGTCGGTCTTGGACTGCTCCGGTGAAGCTGCATTTCAGTTCATCCATGGACTGTGCTCTTCCTCCGATTGTCGCACCATGGAGAAGTGGTCGGATTCCGAATTGATTGAATATCCCTCTATCAGGAAAAAGCAAGGGTAACCGACTTCCCTCCTTTCCATTTATCCTCTTTCTTTTCTCTCTCTCTCTCTCTCTCTCTTTTTTTACCTTTAGTTGCTCTGTCGGAATACCAGGCTGGTGTCAAAGCGGCTGTCCTGGTGGCTCAGGCTCGGGGCTCCTTTATGAACGCTGATCTTACCCGGGCTCATACAGCTCTGAAGGAGGGAGAGAAAAGGTTGGTAATGATGCAAAGATGAAGAATATGCGAGCTGAGATGAAGGAGATACGAGCTGAACTGAAGAGAGCTTAGGAAGGAGAGGAGAGAGCACGAGCTGATGTGCAGCAACGAGTTAAAGAGGCTCAAACTGAGGAACGGTCTAAGGGATAAACTGAGTTCCTCAATTCGGAAGAGGGGTTGAAGCTTTTTCAAACGACCAGGGAGATAACTAGGCGAGCCTTCTCCCACTCCAGGGATCTTTGGGAACTCCTTGTCCCAGAGGCCATGGCCTATTATCACTTTGGTCTGGGGCATATGAGAAATGGTCCAAGAAGAACCCCTCCACCCCCTTTGATCGCGACGTGGCTCTTGCGGATCCTCCTGAGCCCGCCGGCCTTACCTTCATTTCTAAGGAGGATTGTTTCCACCAGCTCAGAGATCCAGAGTTCGCCGAGCATGTATTCCAGGCTTTCCATTCTCCCAATTAGATCTCTTCTCCCCTACCAGATCAGTCGATAACCATTGCTCTTCCTGCGACTGACTCCTCCTCGACCTTTGCTAATTTAGGCGAGATGCAGGGCGAGTCTCAATCTTATAGCACTTTTGGGGATAAAAGCCTTGGGGAGGTCTCTGGGTGGCTGAACAGGGAGGGGGTGAGCTGAGCACTCAGGATTATGGGGTGTAGGTTGACTGTCTGCTTTGGTTGTCTGTTTTTGCTGATTTGCTTCTATAGTTGCTTTATACTAAACATTATTTTTGCTCACTTTTTTTTGTCTTCTTGTTGTGTGTAGGGTTTCCTTAAGTCAAGGAAACTCTAGTACTATCCTCTATACTATGTGTTTTTCACTTTATTTATAAATACATTTCCCTGCTTCATTAATTTATCATTATGGCTTCTGAATCATTGATGAAGGAAATAGATCTTCTTAAGAAGAAAAACCTCTCATTTTTCAATGAGAATTTCCTCCTTACAGAAGAAAATGCTAACCTTCGTGAGAATTTTTCCCAATTACGCAAACTCCTGGAGAGAAATAGACAGAAGAAAAATGTTCATTCGCGAAAAGTTTTCCCAATTACGCAAACTCTCGGACTGTTATTCAGACGACCCAAACAAGTTATCTCTTTTGGGATTACCAAAGATCCTCGGGTCTAGCCACAAACTTCTATGCATTCCTAACTTGATCACGATAAAACCTTATCCAGGAGTTGAGATCAGGTCAGGGCTAGCCTTCCTGAACTATTTACATAAATTCAGCTCAATCTGTCCTTTCCTGAACCTTTCCTCTTCACAGCGCAAAGCAAAGGTTCAGCTCGCCCTAACTTGCCTAGCCTGAGCTGTCTCGAGGCTTGACATCTCTTAAGATCGGATAAGATCAGGTCATATCAGAGTTATTGAGCGAAATGTGTGAGTTGAAAACAAAGTCATGAAGCCATGAAACGTGATGCCGCGTGTGCTGAATTTTTCCAGCAAGGAAGATAAGGATACTGAAGCTAATACTCATGTCGATGGCGGAAACCAAATACCATTAATAGGGACGGAGGACCATGAGGTCGATAAGTAGCAACAACTAGGTGGCGTCATGAAGAAAGATCTGGAGGCTATGAGGACGGACAACCAAGCCGTCCTAACGAAGGTGTCAAGTAGGGGAATAATTGGGAAGTTAGAAACGGAGGAGTGAGATTAGCTTCTAGGACAACACATCTTTAACATCAAAAAGGGGATGTTACAAAAACTTTTCAATGCAATACCACCTGGTGCGAGGCAGAAGATTATGGATATAAAACTTAGTAGTGGCGAGGAAGAAGATGATGGTAACAATGTGAAAACTATGAGGAGCAGAAAGAAGTCGCGCGGTCTCCATGTAAAGAGAACGCTAAAGGAAGAAGGAGGCCTAGGCCGGAAACACTCAAGGTGTCCAATTGAGGAAGAAAATATGAAGGGGAAGACTAGTTTTTATGGACATGAGGGACGAACTAGAGGAGGAAGAATACGAGGAACCTCCGGTATGTTAGACAACCGAGGGGTGTTTTGGTGGAGGGGAGAGAAGATAGTGGATGATGATGATGATGAGGCCTACCTCGAGAGTAATGCGGGATATGCAAGCAATACTAAATGCTTTAAAAGATATCATGGGAGTAGGACCAAAAGAGGATAGGGGTTACCCATGTTCTAAAGAAATATTGAAGGCTATTTTACTATGATAGGTTGTCGGATCCCACTCTGTTAGAAGTATAAGCAATATTATGAAAAGAAAAATAATTAAAATAAAGTACGACACAAGCAATTATTTACCCAGTTCGTCAGAGAGAGGTTCTGACTACGTCTGGGAACAATACCAAGCCAGGAGTTTCGTACTATAATAATTTTGAAATAGGGTTATGATTACACCAACATGATATTTAAAAAGAAAACTCTAATTATAATTCTGTGGATGAGGGCTTTGATGTACAGTACTGATTTGAATGAAACCATTTCTACATCTTCTCAACGTAAATCATAACTGTCAGCAGCGCCAAGCCTTCCTCTCAAGTTCCAAGCCCAGTTGAAACCATGCATAGCTTCAACTTCTCTAAGGTCACAACCTTAGTCAACATATCGGCAGGATTGTCAGTTCTACGAATCTTCACTAGCTGCAAGATCTTCTCCTCTAAGAGATAATGTATGTAGTGATACTTCAACTCAATGTGCTTTGTTCTTGAATAAAATGCTGGATTCTTAGTCAAGAAAATAGCACTCTGACTATCACTGTAGAGGATACCATTTTTTTTTCTCTTTCCCCAACTCACCCAAGAAATCTTACAGCCATACCATCTCTTTACTAGACTCTGTCACTGCTACATGCTCTGCTTCTGCGATAGATAGAGCCACAATCTTCTAAGTAAATATATACCCGTTAGTACTTCTCCTCTTATCAAGGTCGTTCGATGCTAAATCTGCATCAGCGTATCCTGCAAGCTCAATATTTTTGCCCTCTAAACGTAGGGCTCTCTCTTTGGTGCCTCTCAAGTACCTAAGGATCCACTTCACTGCTTCCCAATGTTGTCTACCCGAATTGCTCATAAACCGGTTAACTACTCCCACCGCATGAGCAATATCTGGTCTTGTGCGCACCATTGCGTACATGATGCTACCAATTGCTGAAGCATATGGAACCATCTGCATATGAGCACGCTCTTCATCGCTACTAGGAGACTCTTTGCTAGATAGTTTGAAATGACTATCTAGTGGCATACTCACTGGCTTAGCATTCTCCATGCTGAATATTTTCAATACCTTCTCGATGTACTCTTCCTGAGAAAGATATAATTTTCCTCCCACCAAGTCTCGAGTAATCCGCATATCCAACATCTGCTTGGCTTCTCCAAGGTCTTTCATAGCAAACTGTTTTGACAATTGTTTATTCAATCTATCCGCTTCTTGAGCACAAGAACCTGCTATCAACATGTCATCAACATATATCAATAATATGATATAACCATCATCAAGCCTCTTGAAGTAGCACTAATGGTCAGCATTGCATCTGACGAAGTCAATATCAAGCATGACTTATCAAACTTCTTTTACCACTGTGTCAGAGCCTGTTTCAAACCGTACAAGCTCTTCTTCAGTTTACGCACTAGCTCACCATTACCTCCCGACAAGTATCCCTCTGGTTGGTTCATGTATGTGTCTTCCTCTAAATCACCATGGAGAAAAGCTGTTTTTACATCCATCTGCTCTAACAATAAGTTCTTTACACCAACCATACTCAAAACCAGTCGAATGGTGGTTAGTTTCACAATGGGAGTAAAAGCATTTGTATAATCAATACCATATTTCTTCTGAAATCCATTCTCAACCAGTCTTACCTTGTAACGCTTGTTCCCATCATCCTCATCTTTAATTCTGTAGACCCACTTATTATGCAGCGCCTTCTTTCCTTTTGAGAGCTCAATAAGATCTCAAGTGTCATTGGATATCAAGGAGTCCATCTCTTCATCTGCAAGCCTCCATTTTCTTAAATTAATAATTCAAATTCTGAATTTCTTATTTTTAAATAAATCTTACGATTATTTTGCATTCATATATTTACTCACGAAAATTGCTAATTTTACACTAATTATATTATACACACATAAGTTATAGCGTTCTTCTATGATATGAAATATAAGACATACTCTGTAGTGTTTTCTGAATGTACTTATCAATTTATTAATTTATATTATAGATAAGGGAATACATCTATGCAAAACACCTTCCAAACTCGACACATACTTAACTAAAAAAAACACAAAAAACTCTTGCATTAGTTCCGACAACTTACTTGAATTTTATAGTAGTAGATTTTATAAAAGACTTTCGCAACTCCTCCTCTTGTCCATGCCAAAGACTTGGGCAAAAATAAAAATGAAATGAAAGAAATAATTGGACAATTTAACCCTCACATGCTCAGTTTACATTCTAATGAATGATCCTATAAAAGCTAAATCATATACACATTCCAATCAATACTTTTATTTTCTTTTCACTAATATATAGTATTATTTATGAAATTTGTGTTTTAACTCTGAACAATTCAAAATTCCGGTATATCCACATACGGAAAGATGTGATAACTTCAAATCATTCAAACAAAGTGGGTCCCTTATGCTCCTCCCATTAAATCCCTCCCATCCATTTTCATCCTCCTATAAATACACACACATATACACTATACTCTACTATTATTACTCTAACCAAACAACACAAACTTTTTCCCAATACCCAATTCCCATTGTTTCATAACATGGGATTCCAATCCTTCATCATTTTGCTACTTCCATTACTGCTATATCCAAATTCCACATTTTCTTCACCACTTCCAAATCCTGAACTAGTAGCACAACAAGTCAATGAGTATGACATATTACTCCACTAATTTATATTTTTGTGATTAAATACAGTTGCACACCCTGATTAATGAATGAGTCTAACAAATGTAATTTGTTGCAGGAAAATCAATGCATCAAGAAGGAACCTAGCCTTCCTATCCTGCGCCACCGGCAACCCCATCGACGACTGCTGGCGGTGCGACCCCAATTGGGAAAAGAACCGCCAACGGCTAGCCGACTGCGCGATCGGGTTCGGCAAGCACGCGATCGGCGGCCGTGACGGCAAAATCTACGTGGTGACCGACTCCGGGGACCACCCCGTGTCCCCGAAACCGGGCACGTTACGATACGGGGCCATCCAGAACGAGCCCCTGTGGATCGTGTTCGCGCGCGACATGGTCATCAAGCTGAAGCAAGAGCTAATGCTCAACTCGTTCAAGACCATCGACGGGCGGGGGGCGAGCGTCCACATTGCCGGCGGGCCCTGCATCACGGTGCAGTACGTGACCAACATCATCATACACGGGCTCAACATACACGACTGCAAGCAAGGCGGGAACGCGTACGTGAGGGACTCGCCCGACCATTACGGGTGGCGGACGTTGTCCGACGGGGACGGGATCTCGATTTTCGGTGGGAGCCACGTGTGGGTCGACCATTGCTCGCTGTCCAATTGCCGGGACGGTTTGATCGACGCCATCCACGGATCGACGGCCATTACGGTCTCGAACAATTACCTGACGCATCATAACAAGGTTATGCTGTTGGGGCACAGCGATAGCTACACGCAAGACAAGATCATGCAGGTCACCATTGCGTTTAACCATTTCGGAGAAGGGCTTGTGCAGAGGATGCCGAGGTACGACGATGTCATCATTGTACACGTGTCATTTAATAATAGATCCCGGACTTGAATTCAATGAGAATAAGAAAACGGTTTATTTTGCAGGTGCAGGCATGGGTATTTCCATGTGGTGAACAATGACTACACACATTGGGAAATGTATGCCATTGGGGGAAGTGCATCTCCCACAATCAACAGCCAGGGCAATAGGTTTCTTGCTCCTGACAGAGCAGATAATAAGGAGGTGAGGTTTGGGTTAATCACAAGAAAACCCCACAAGTTTCTTAAAATTACATTATTGCCCTAAAATCAAGTGTTTTGTAATAAAGGTAACAAAACATGAGGATGCACCGGCAAGTGTGTGGAAGAAGTGGAACTGGAGATCGGAGGGTGACCTAATGCTGAACGGGGCGTATTTCACACTATCGGGCGCCGCAGCCAAGTCCAGCTATGCCAAGGCGTCCAGCCTCAGCGCCAGACCGTCTTCTCTCGTGGGCTCCATCACGACTAGGGCCGGTTCACTCACGTGCAGGAAAGGCAAAGTGTGCTGAGTTTAACACAATTAAATATTTTGCCTTTACTTATAGGTATCAAGTGTACACAAGATTTTCTCATAAGTTTGTTACTATATTATTGTTGCAACTTGCAACAACCTCAGCCTTGTTTCCCTAAGTAAAAAAAAGAAAGAAAGGCGATTGAATATTTAAGGACAGTTTGAAAAATTAGTCCGAATGGAAATCGCAGGGGAAAGGAGGACTGGTGAGTTGATAAATGTAACTTATTACTTGTTTGGACTATGTTACCAAAGACATATTGATCAACTTGTTTTATTATCTAAAGATTCAATTTTTTAATTTTTTTTAATCTTTTACTAGCTCAGACAAATGCTAGAACAATTGAACTTGAACTTTGGAAGGGTATGTATTTCTGGGTTAATTAAAAAACTACCCCTAAAGTTTAGCCTAATTATTATAAAACCGACTCATGTAGTTTTAAAATCACAAATAGCACCAGATATTTGTTTTCATCTTACAAAGTGCACCCTCAGGTGCAATTTTAAAAGATAAGTGTGTTTTTGTGTAATTAGTCTAAAACTCATGGGTATTTTTTGTAAGTATATATATATATATATATATATATTTATTTATTTATTTATTTTTTCTCCATTTGTGGAGGCTATCAACTTGCACATTTCTTTACACTGAAACTGATAAACAGAAAAAACCCATTTAAATTAGCATATATGTATCATCTTGAAAGATGTAGTTTGTAGCTCCGCCATGATCACATAAATAGTACATATTACCCTAAATTGTACGGTGTACCAATAAAATTTTTATATAACATTTAATAAATTTGTTCCTTTAATTTAGACTCGATACCTTTTATTTTATTCTTTTTGGTGGCCTCCGAAAGGGGACACTATTCCCTCACATGGGATGGTTGGTCAATTATTTAAAAGATGAAGGCAGAAAGGTCAGGCATCAATGATTTCTAATTTAGTGAAAATTAAATAAATTAGAAATTTATAGAAATAGTTGAGAATCTTGAATGTGGTTATAAATAAAGAAAATCATTTATTATATGATATGATTACAGTTTATCCCACTGAGTTGGTAATTTATTATGTGCACCTTATAAAGATATATTATCATTCAGTTATATGTGATTATATATAACAGTAATATGTGATGATATATGATAATTATATGTGATGATATGTGACACAAATTTAGAGTTTAGGTTCATTTTTTCATTATAGTGTTTAGTTTTCCATTTTAGGGTTTAGTTTTGTATTTTTAGGGTTTAATTTTTAATTTTAATTTTAATTTTTTTTAAATTTAATTTTCCATTTTAGGGTCCCGACAAAAATCTATCATTCTATCAGTTATATGTGATGATATGTATTAGCTATATATGATGATATGTGTCAATTATATGTGATGATATGTGATATAAATTTAAAATTTAGAGTTTAATATTCAATTTAGGTGTTTTAGTTTTTTATTTTAGGGTTTAGTCTTCCATTTTTAGGGCTTAGTATTTCGTGTTAGGTTTATATTTTTCATTTTAGAAATTTAAATTTTAGATTTAAAATTTTAATTACTTGTGATGTATGTATTAGTTATATGAGATAATATATGTTAGTTATATGTGATGATATATATCAGTTATAAATGATGATAAATTAAATTATTGGGTGGACCTTGCAAGGTACACCCAGATGCATGGTATAATGACTCCACTAAGTTGGCATTTACCATAGGAATTGGAAAAAAAAATATTCACTTGAAAACATAAAATTTTCATTAAAAATTAAGGTAATGTGTAATAATATTCCAAACACTAATTTCTTTTTCTCGTTTGTTTATCAAGAATTTATGTGGGAACCAATATTCCCTTTCCCGTTTTCACATCAAAAAACATCCCAAACTCATAATTGCATTTTCCATCTTTTCTTAAAAAAAAAACAAATACTCGTTAGGATTTATTACTACTGCCTCTATATCTAAACACAATAATTATAATGTGATAGAAACACGTGGTAATGTTTTCGTGCGGATATATATTTTTCATATAAGTATATTCATACTTCTAAGGTTTAAAAAACACCACATATAACTAACGCCCACAACAAACTTACTGATCTCTAAATTAATATTATCAGGGATACATCAATAAAATTGAAAATAATATTAAATTAATATTATTAGGGATACAGCAATAAAATTGAAATAACAACAAAGGATAATTTAAATTAACAGATATTTATAATAATAATAAAAAAAGAGCAACACTCTTGTTAGGCTTGACTAACGGATCATCCGTTAGGCCAAAATTTCATATCAATACATTATAGTGTAAAAATCAATACATATAATAAAAAACCAATACATTATAGTACAAAAACATTACAGTACAAAAACCAATACATCATAGCCGAGTCAGAGATTTATGAAAAACTAATACCTTATAGTACAAAAACAAATACATCACAGTACAAAAACTAATACATTATAGTAACGGGTCATATGGCCTAACGGGTCATGACCCGTTAATCTGGCCTAACACAAGTATTTGCCAAAAAGAAAAAGTGACGAACTAACTCTTTCATTAACATTCTTGTTGGTCCCTACGCAGTACACACTGATCTATGACAATGAACCTCCCAAAATACAACAATAACGGTGCTGGAAGGAGTAGTCAATACAGTTTAGCGAACGAGAACTAGGCAAACAATCGAGCAAACCCATAATTGTAAACAATATGATGAGCGAAACAGGCAGGAAAAATATGAGATTTATGTATACTGATAATTTTATTTTTTTTTTTTGTACGAATTTACACTGCATATAGGGTAGTATTTATAGTAGAGAGATAATCCTAAAATAAAGAAGTAAATCGTAGGAATTAGAATTCCTGCTACAAGTCAAACTCCTAGTCTTACTCAATAAGAAAAATTGGAAGGTTTCAAAAAAGGTTTAAAATATAAGGCCCAAGGCCACGAACCACGTGGTGCGAACCACGAGCTCGACTGGCCGGGCGGGCGGGTCGGTGGTGGTGGCGCGCGTGTGGGGACTCCCATCACTCAACTTGTAATCAATGGTCATCTCACTTCATTTAATAAAGGTATCTAGAAATTGGTCTCCTTCTTACGTGGGACTTTCCATTTCACAAATAGGAATCCCACTATCTCTCCAACTTCCAAATTCACTTCTCAAATGTTCAATTTTGGTTATTGATTTCTCACGCATTCAAACATGTATTTGTGAAAGTGAATATACCACGTCCATCTACTCACAACGTAGATTAGTGTGAAGCTCATTTTTGTAAACAACGAACTTTCTATTTTTGAAATATTGAGACAAAGTTACTAAAAATAACTTCATAAATTCTTTTTTCTCCAACAATCCCCCACATGAGTGTAAATCAATGTATGATGCATGTGAATCATTTGCTCAATTTTCGCTAAAATGTTATTACATCAAGACATGTAGCTTGTGGCTTTGAACCCTCCTTAGTGAAGTACCATCGGATATATCCGTGCAGTTGACAGTGTCATTGAACTATTTCTCTTACGAGTATATCAAGACAATGATGCTCACATAACAATGTTTACACTACTTCTCAAGTTCTTAAAGTTGTATTCGTTTTGCCTTGGAACACTCTTGAAATTCTTAAGTGCTCCGGGTGAGACGGTCATTCCTCTGCACTTAAATAGGTGACTTTGTCTATCAGAAGTACCCTACAATACTTCACCTTAATAGATGTAGATCGTCATTAAAAGCCTTTTGACTTAACCTCACCACTTTCAGCATACATATCACTTGGTTATGCTCTCTAGTGATGGGTTAGATCACGACTAGGTACCAAGTGTTTAGAACTGAACAGTTTAATGTTTGGCTGTCCTATTAAACCAAGTTCTTAGGGGTCTCCATGGATTGAATCGGAAGCGATTAGCCAAAAATTGTGAAATTAGGGCTAAATGTGAATTTGGGGAGTTACCGATCGGGTTGATGTTTGGAAAAGATAAGGGCAAAAGCGTTTTGTTTGATGTCGGGTCCGCGTCGCCACTGAACGAGTTGGAAGAGAGCGGGCTGGAGGAGAGTTTTACACATAACTCCACTAATGGGTCGTTGAGCCCAGAAACAGTTTTGGCCAAACTTTAATTAATTAATCTTGAAGCCCATTTTAATTGTTTTTGTTTTATTTGAAAGTTGTTGTTTGTTTCCGGTTTTAATGGGTTAAGGGACATGTCTATTGGTCCCCTCTTACCTTTTGGCTGTTTTTAGACTGGAGAAGGTGAAGTTAAACATTAAGCAGCTTTTGTTGTAAGTGTACAAGAGTATAATTTGGGTTTTTGGGGATAATGGCCTTTTGATCACTTTTAAAGTATTTTGGGGTTGATCTAAGTTTTTTATAATTCTCTGGGACCTGATTGAACCTTGTATTTTATTGGGTGCCTTTTTTAATTGTCTCAATTTTGAAACCGTTAGTTTTTAACGGAAAGTCAACGCGTGGTATGAAAATTGAGAGAAAAATGTAACTGAGGGTACTGATATTGATACCTTTTAAAGGTGGGGTACTGATCCTGAAATTAGGGCATAGTTTGGGTACTAAAAATGGAATTTACCCTTAATATTATTAAGGACACAACAATAAAATTGAAATAGCAGTGAAGGATAATTTAAACTAACAAATATTTATTATAAATAAAAACGAATAAAAATAGAAATAGAAAAAGTGTCGAGACGAGTTAACTCTTTCATTAACATTCTTGTTGCTCCCTACACAGTGCTCACTAATCTATAACAATGAACCTCCCAAAATACAACAATAACGATGCTAGAAGGAGCAGTCAATACAATTTAGCGAACGATAACTAGGCAGACAATCGAGCAAAACCATAATTGTAAACTATATGATGCGTGAGACAGGCAGAAAAAATATGAGATGTATGTATACTGATGATTTTTTATTTTTTTGTACGAATTTACATTGCATATGGGGTAGTATTTATAATTGAGAGATAATCCTAAAATAAGGAAGTAAATCGTAGAAATTAGAATTCCTACTACAAGTCAAACTCCTAGTCTTACTCAATAAGAAAAATTGGAAGGTTTCAAAAAAGGTTCAAAATATAAGGCCCAAGGCCACGAACCACATGGCGCGAACCACGAGCTCGACCGGTCGGGCGGGCGGGCGGGTGGGTGGTGGTGGCGCGCGTATGGGCACTCTCATAACTCAACTTGTAATCAATGGCCATCTCACTTCATTTAATAAAGTTATCTAGAAATTGGTCTCCTTCTTTTTCCATTTCACCAATGAAAATTCCACTATCTCTTCAACTTCCAAATTCACTTCTCAAATGTTCAATCTTGGTCATTGATTTCTCACGCATTCGAACATGGATTTTTGAAAGTGAATATATCGCGTTCATCTACTCACAACATAGATTAATAATGTGAAGCTCATTTTTGTAAACAATGAACTTTCTATTTTTGAAATATTGAGACAAAGTTACTAAAAATAACTTCTTAAATTCCTTTTTATCCAACAATCCCCCACATGAGTGTAAATCAATGTATGATGCATGTGACTTATTTTCTCAATTTTTGCTAAAATGTTATTACATCAAGATATGTAGCTTGTGGCTTTGAACCCTCCTTAGTGAAGTACCATCAGATATATTCGTGCAGTTGACAATGTCATTGAACTATTTTGCTTACGAGTATACCAAGACAATGATACTCACATAACAACATTTACACTACTTCTCAAGTTCTTAAAGTTGGTGTCCATTTTGCCTTTGGAACACCCTTGGGATTCTTAGGTGCTCCGGTCGAGGCGGCCATTCCTCTGCACTTAAATAGGTGACCTTGTCTATCAGAAGTACCCTATAATACTCCACCGTAATAGATATAGATCGTCATTAAAAGCCTTTCGACTTAACCTCACCACTTTCAGCAGACATATCACTTGGTTATGCTCTCTAGGGATGGGTTAGCTCACGACTAGGTACCAAGTGTTTAAAACTGAACAGTTTAAAGTTTGGTTGTCCCATTGAACCAAGTTCTTGGGATCTCCAGTCATCGTTGTTGGGTTTCCACTAAAGACTGTTCTTTAGTTGTTGACTTTACCCCTTTCTCTAGCATTGTATGAAATCGGTCTCGGTTAAAATCTTTGTAAACTTATCCGCTATATTTTCCTTTGATCTTACATAATCTACGGGAATTATTACTCTTGAGATCAATTCTCTAACGGTATTGTGTCTCCCGCGATTTACTATTGTACATTTCACTGTAAGCCCTTGCGATAGCAGCTTGATTATCACAGTGTATCATAATCATTGATACTGGCTTCCTCTATCATGGAATGTATTCAAGAAAATCTTTTGAAGCCATACAGTCTCTTCACCAACTTTACCCATATTTATGAATTCTAATTCCATGGTTGATCGGGCTATGCATGTTTGACTTATGGACCTCCAAGACACAGCACCTCCATCGATGGTAAAAACATACCCACTAGTGGAGTGTGAGTCCTTAGAATCCGATATCCAGTTAGCATCACAGTACCCTTTTAGTACTTCTAGATATCTCGTATAATGCAGTCGATAACTCAGAGTATACTTTAAGTATCGTCATACTCTAGTTAACCCCTTCCAGTGGTCACTGTTTAGATTGCTTGTGAACCTACTTAGTTTGTTTACTTAATAAGATAGATTTGGTCTAATACATTTTGCAAGATATATGAGACTTCTGATGATCCTAGAAAATTTTAGTTGAGCAACTGGATCACCTTTATTTTTCACTAAATGAAGGTTATCGTCAAATGAAGTTTTAGTCGTTTCACCATCACACGCATCAGACCTTTTCAGTACATTTTCCACATAGTGAGACTAATAAAGAACTATGCCATTTGAGTTCCTTATGATCTTGATCCCAAGGATCATGTCAGCTAAACCCACGTCTTTCATATCAAAGTTGTCTTTTAACATGTTCTTTGCACTTTTGATCATATCACGAAAGCTACTTAATATAAACATGCCATCAATGTAAAGATAAAAAATGACAAAAGAGTTATGTGTGTTCTTCACGTAAACACATTTATCTCATTCATTAATGGAAAGCCATTTGACATCATCATTGTGTCAAACTTGGGATGTCAATGTTTTGGTGCTTGTTTCAATTCATACATCGATTTAACAATTTTACACATCTTGTTCTCTTGACTAGCAACTACAAACCCTTCAGGTTGTTCCATATAAATCTCTTCTTCTAACTCACCATTCAAAAATGCAGTTTTGACATTCATTTGGTGAATTCCAAGATTGTGCAGCGCATTAATCGCCAATCACCCTAATAGAAGTAATTCTAATTATAGGTGAATATGAATCAAAGAAGTCATATCTTTCTCTTTGTGTAAAGCCTTTGGCTACCAGACAAACTTTATACTTATCAGTCGAGCTATCAGCTTTATACTTTCTTCTTAGAACTCACTTGCATCATAGGGGCTTATTACCATGGTGAAGATCGGCCAACTCCCATGTATAATTTTGCATAATTAAATCAATATCAGTATTGATTTTTCTTTTCACATAGGAGCATCAAAATTAGGCTTCTTGAATGATACGAGATTCATTATCTAACAAATAGATCACGAAATTCGAACAAAACGTCTTAGCATTCCTAGCCCTTTTACTGCGCCTTGGTTCATCATCATCACCATCTTGTGATGCATCTGCAAAGGATATTCCTTCAACATCACGAGATCTCTTGTTAGAACCATCACCCTTTTCTTTCAAAAATAAATGTGTTCAAAAATTACGCATTCCTTGATTCAATGGTTGTTCCTTCAGTCACATCAAGTATATCAGATTTGTGTACTAGGAACCTATACGCAGTGCTATTATGAGCATATCCAATGAGGATACAGTGGACTGTTTTGAGTCCTATCTTTACTTGCTTTGGCTCTGGGAATCTTACCATAGCCAGACACCCCTATACTTTGAGGTAACTATAAGCAGAAGCTTTACCTTTCCGTATCTCGTATGGAGTCTTTTCCTCTCTTGTGTAGGGTACCCTATTCAAAATATGATTAGCAGAAAGGATAGATCCCCCATGACACTCGACATGACAATAGTGAAGCAAGCGCGCGGCATGAATCTCTCTTTGATTGATCAATATGTGAGATTCTCTACAGACCCATCCTGTGGGCAATCCTTCGAGGAAAAAAGACGGGAAAGGCTCTGAAAGAGTTCGCACATTTTTATTTAGAATATTTTACATTCTCGATCAAATTGATGAAGAGTCTCCGATCCACTACTAAGTGGACTGCTACCAAATCACCACCCACATATTTGTGGGGGTAACCTTAAACTGATTACCATAACGTTCATCATTTCTTTTAGGTTCGACTCTTGCATTCATTGACGCCATTTAACTGAGGTGAATATGGAGCAGTTGTTTGATGAATTAGACCATGTTCAGCACACACCTCTTGAAACGGTGAAACATACTCTCCACCTCAATCACTTCAAATTACTTTAATTCGAGTGTTCAGTGGATTTTCAACTTCATTCTTGAAAGTTTTGAAAGCATCAATTGCTTCATCTTTGCCTTTTAACAAATAAACATAGCAATGTCTTGTGCAGTCATTAATGAAAGTATTGAAGTACTTTTTACCCCCTTTAGTTTGCACAAGTTTCATATCACAAATATCAGTGTGAGTTAACTTTACGGGTACATAATTTCTTTCCACCGAATTAAAAGGTATTTTCGTCATTTTTGCTTCAACACAAATCTCACACTTGTGTTTTAAGTCAAATTTCATAATATTTAATAAATTCGTATTTATCAATTTCTTTATTAATTTCATGTTAACATATCCAAATCCAACATGCCACAAATCCCAATACTCAATGATATAAGAAGATGAAATAACTTTATTATTACTAATTGGGCGTTTGACCGTTATGTTCAACTTAAACAGTCCCTTCTCAAGGTGACCCTTAGTCAGAAATTTCCCACTCTTAGTAAGCATAAACTGACTAGACACAAAAACTAGTTTAAACTCATGATGGACAAGCAGGGACCCAAAAATAAGATTTTTCCTAATATTCGGAACATGGAGCACTTCCTTCAAAGTCAGCTCTAGACCGGATGTCATCTTCAGCAGCACCTTCTCAATTCCAGCAACTTCAGCATTAAAGGATTTTCCCATATGGAGGTTTCTTCCAGTAATTGGGGTATAGTCGAAAAACACATCCCGATCAGAACACACATGACAAGTAGCTCCATTATCGATAAACCAATCCCTTAGGTTTTCTACGAGATTAACTCCCATTACAACCGCACGGAGATCCAAGTCAGACATACCTTCAGTAACGATTTTAACAGCATTCCGACTCTCTTTTAGTGGTTTTCGGCAGTCATTTTTCATATGCCCAAACTTTCCACAGTTGTGACAGTTGCCTTCAAACTTCTTGGCCTTCTTCTGATTCGTCTTGATTTTCCCATGGCCTTGGGGCTTTCGTTTCTTCCCAAAATCAGCCTCAACCAAGTGAGCCTTTGCCTCCATCATTGAAGCCTTTCCATACTTTGTAAACTGCTGATTGCGTTATTCGACGCGCAATTTGATAATCAAATTCTTTTAAAGTCATTTTCTTTCGCTTATACTTCAAATAGTTTTTGAAATCTCTCCAACTCAATGACAGCTTTTCAACGATAGCAGCCACTTGAAAGTTTTCATAAATATGCATACCTTCAGATTGTATGCTTTGCTCATTTGAAACTCCTGGAGTTGACTCATCACAATCTTAGAGTCTACCATGACAAACTTCAAAAATTTCCTGACAATAAATTTTTTAGTGCCGACATCATTGATCTTCTACTTATTTTCCAAGGAAACCCAGAGTTCCTTAGTAGTACCTTTGATTGAACTATACACCCAATACAACAGATTGTTTAATCTATTCAAGATATAATACCTGCAGAGATAGTCCTCTTGTGTCCACACATCAAGGGCGACTCTAAGATCAAAATTCATATCGTTTTCAGTCATAACAGGTGGAGCCTCGGTTAAATACCAAGATAAGTTCAAAGTGGTTAAATAAAAGACCATCTTTTAATGTCAAGTTTTGAAATTACTTCCATTAAACTTTTTAGGACATTCAGCATGGACAACAAATGAAACATGTATTTCAAATTAAATCTGTTTAAATCACTTATAAATCTTAAAAATATACATACAAATTAAATATTAAAAGGGGACTCATCAGTCACCACTGTCAACTTTTGAAGTCACATCCACTAACAAAACGTACCAAAAATAATAATTACATTCTTTATCACGTGTGTTTGTATTAAAACTGTACTAAACAAATTTTCATTTCTTATTTTTTTTATAAAACTTCATTTTCAGTAATCATCCGCACGCATTCTCAATTTTCTCAAAAATATAAAATATAAAATACAAATATAACATCCAACACGTGAAATTATTGTGAGTATCCAAATGCTATAGTAACTGGTATCTCTGAATTCTCCATCTCCACTTTGATATTGCCAATAGAAATGGATGCGATGTTATAATATTTATTTACTCGATGATATTGAATGCTAGTACAGCAGTACTGCAAAATACAAATGCTATATATATTAACATGAACCCATGTTTTGAAACACCTCTAAATAAACTATTTAAGCTATTTGTATGCATAGTGTTTTGTGAAAAGTCTATAATAATTATTATTTGTAGTCATATAATAATATTTATTTTTTTGTCATGACTCCAACTCAGTAATAATATGTACTGTTTCATTTAATGTTTGTATCACGTACATAAGGAAATGTCTAAAAATTTTATTTATTTTCTTTCGTTTTCCTAGTCGAAGAAATTATTGAAAAATAAACAAGTGCGTTTTATTAAAATTAAAATAAAAATCATGATAAAAATCAAAATTTCAGGGGATTTTGGAATTTTTTAATAATATTTATCATTGTTGTGAAAATCTTCGACTAGTCGTCAACCTAAGTGCGAGGAGTGATGACCAAAAATATAATTCATACAAGCGACAACTTAGTGCCTCGAGAAATTTTAAACACCTAGAACCCCTAAAAAGTGTATAACTAGAGAGCTCATGTTTTGAAAGTTCTAAAAAATGTTGTGAGATACTTAGTCAAGATCAATGATGCAACTCAAGTTGTTTACTGCATAAAGATGTTAGGTGGTGGTTTTCCAAATGTGTAGATAACATACACAATATTTGTTTGCACTAATTAACTTTTCAGAGAGTCGAAACTGATAAAAACATAATTTCGGTCAACTATTTTTCAAGATGGATTGAAAGAATTGACCATATTATCATTGAATAAGATATGTCAGAACAAGTTGATGTTAAAAATGTACTTGGTGATTGTGCATTCAAAACTGATAGAAGAATATATTTGAACCGAAATTCAATGGATATTTTTATTGCAAATTTTTTGGTTTCGTTATATACATTTGTGTTTTTATATTACCCAAATGAAGTTTCATTTAAGTCCCCCAAAATCGATTGGCCACTATCTAATTTTATTTATACCTCGTCACGGCACTAGAAATGCTATTTAAAAACCTCAATGAAAAACCTGCACAGTTATATACCGAGTCATGAAACCCGAGAATGATATAAGTAGAATGGGACTTGGTCCTTGGAAGGGACAGAATTAACATAAATGTTTGACAAAGCTGCATGAAACTTAAATGCACAGATCTCATTTGCAGGGTAAAAGAAGAGATGGAGACTCACACACATATGCAGAAAGGAGAAAGAAACAGAAAAACTGGTGCTGCTCTTAACTTCCCAACTACACACAAAAAACTAACATGCCCGTATTAAAAGCTTCTGTCCAAGAAGCCATAATAACTCTTACCCACCAACCCTTCATTTACACCCGCCCACTCTTCCCCACTTTGCCATAAATAGCACATCTCAGAGTTGTGGCCTAGCCAGTATGAGAATGTGAGATGTACGGGTTGCATCCTATTTTCCTATGTTCATTCTTATTCCATCATAGATGCAACAATATGTGTAAATCTAACTAAATTTATAGTTTCATGTTTTTCGTGTCCTATCGAGATGTGTCGTGCATTATCATGTTTTTATCTCCGTAATCGGGTTTCTTATCATTTCATATTCGTGTTCGTTTATCGTGTCGTATCAACCATTGTCAATGAGATGTGCTAGATGAATTAAATAGAAGGCAAAAAAATCACAGGCTTTTTCTGGATAAACTTTTTCCCATATTTTTTCACCTGTATGGACCTTCTGCGTTTAGTGTATATTAAAAAGAGAGCAGAAGACAATAGTGGGTGGAATATACATACATCATACATGTCGAGAGAAAGAAAAACATCCCATGAAAGCACACAAAACTGAAAATGACAGCCTCTACTTCTAACAAATAAAGTAGAATATATCTAAGTCTCAATAAATAGCACCCACACCCACACCTTACAGTATACAAGACAAACTACGCCTTAAACCATGGTTGAGAGTAGGATCATAATGCAGTAGTATCACAAAACAGAACAATCGAATAATTGCACCAACTATGTCTCATAAAATAGAAAGAGAAAACACAATCAATCGAATTCAACAAAAGTTGGTCTTAACAATACATCATAAAATCAATCCAATAGAAAAATGTATGCCAGAAAAATGATTACAACAACTTCCGATAAATATAGTTGACACTACTCTAGACAGCCAAATTTTTGCATCAAGTGCCTTACTACACAAAAATCAATACTCGGATGGTGAGATGACATCATCAATTTTGAGAATCATCTTAACAACTTGGGTTGCAAGAAGAATCTGCTGTTGTTTCCCGATCAAAGTCTCGAAAACATTTTGCTCACGCATGTCATTTGTGCCAACATCATTGCAATCAATGCCACAGCAAGAGTTGTTATCCTACAAGTAAATCACGCAATCACTTTTCAGAAAAAACACCACCTTAAATATTTAGAGCAATCCCAAAAAGATTTAAAAAAAAAAGGAATCAATATTACCTTAATTTGTTGAGATTTAACAGCAGATAAAGTTTCTATAGGCTGGAGACCGCTATTTTCAGCCAGTGCCATGGGGATAGCATCTAATGCATCTGCAAATGCCCTAATCGCATACTGCCAAGAGAAACATGTAAATGTAAATAGTTCAAAATTCTATATATATATATATATATATATATGTGTGTGTGTGTGTGTGTGTGTGTGTGTGTGCGCGAGCGCGCATATAGATATATAAAAAGTGGTTTCTCACCTGCTCAACTCCTGGGTATTTATCAGCAGCAGCTTCGACAGCAATTGAGCAGGAAATCTCAGCAGAACCACCCCCATATACAATAGAATTGTTGCGAATAAGATTTCGAGCAACACATAAAGCATCGTGAAGGCTGCGTTTAGTTTCCTCAATCATCATCTTGTTACCTAAAGCAGTCATCCAAAACAAGAATCAATTTCAAATTTTGGACGCAAATCTGATCAATTCCTCCATGCCTCTGTCACACAACTTTCATGGAGAATATGCATGTAAAGAACCCTCACATTGCGTAACACATTACCAAATATAGTACTCTGTCAAATATACACCTTGAAGAAAGAAAAGCAAAAAATAGCCATTCCCATGCCATATTAGTAGTATGCATCGTGCCAATTTTAGAAATTGTTTCGTTAAACAATCAAGAAGCTTCAGAATTGACTTTGAAAATCCCATGACAAAAAAATCAAAGCATAGTTCGGCATTACAAATTCATTCTTCCAAGTCAATATTGTTCTTATTTCTAAAGATTAGAGTTGTACAAAACAATCAAGCTAAACTGCCACTATCAATCGCCACAATCTAGCAAACAAAAAATTGAGAAAGCACAGGTGTCCAACCCCTTGAACGTCTGATCAAAAACAATGACATAGTATCTCTACACATCAGAGTATATAACTTGGACCATAGCAAAAGGTAATTACAGTAAAGAAAGCCATAAAATCATTACTATGGTATGATACAAAGTGAAATAATGAAAAATGTGAAGAGGACAACATTGACCTACCGCCACGTATAAATATTGTTACTGCCCTTGAATTTGCACAGTGCTCAATATATAACATCCGATCTTTAGTGGTCCCAAAAGCTTTTTCTCGAACCAAACCAGCCTAGCATGCGTAAAAAAATAAATAAATTCAATCAGTGCTGACACATAGCCCAACAGAAAACTACATGATATACCAAAAGGATGAAAAGTGCTACACAGAAATAATTAAAAAAGAAAAAGTAGATAGACAAACCAATGTCATGAGTGAATATTTACCTTGCCTAATTTCTCTGGCGTCAACTCTTGAAATCTTGGTACAATTCTTCCACCTGATATCAAATTCGATAACTATATGCCTCAGAAACTCAAAGGAAATAGTAGAAGTACCAAAACACACCCAATAAAACTTCCAGAGAGATACAACACCTGTAGCTATGGCTATCAGCTCTAATTCAACACCACCAACCCATCGGACAGCAGGTAAATTTCTATGCAATAATAAGTGGTTTGCCTCGTCATCAAAACCCCATTGGCAGATAACCAGTGTAGCCCCAGCATCCTACAATTCAGTGTGGATTGCAAATTACATCAAGGTCTTCGTTAAGAATGGGCAGGCATACAGATATGTTGATATATGTTGAAAAATTGAGCAATATTCAAATGAAAGTTCTTCCAAAAGCTAAAAAAAATTGTAAAGGATATGCCAGCTTGACCCAATCTGAAAACAACTTTACAGAAAAATAAAAAGATTCAGATCTGCCTCCAGCACCAAGCCACCAAGCCCTTGTAAAAGTACATGATGAAATCCTAAAGGCTAAAATGAAGTCCCTTTCTGGCCTTAATTTTGAAGAATCTTACCAAAGCAAACATAATATCATGCTAATACAAAACAATTACCTTGCATTTTTGAACCATATCATCAAAGTACTTCCGCTCTTGTTCACGCAATGTTTGAAATTTTTCCACAGAATCAATATCAACCTTATGTTTAGTCTTTGGCTTCGGAGGCTCAAACGGGCAAGTCAAAATGGCAATTTTTGCATCCTCAATTTGCTTTGGCATCTGTGGATGACTCATATCTTTGTCAACAAGAATTCCATATATTAGTTCAGTATCCTCCAACTTTCCACCTACTTTTCCCTCTACTTTAATTAAGTCTAGGTTAACGTCCTTCCTCTCTAAATCTGCAACAGCAAGGACTGCTTTAACGGCAATCTCAGCCAAACTCCGCTTACACCTATTCACACTGCAAAGTATATATGACAACATCAAAACACGTAAAACAGAAAAGAGCAACATAATTGCAATGTTACAAAAGCACAATAAAAGAGTAAGACTTATGAACATATCACTAATGTCGTAAGACTAGTACAAGTCTCGAAGCACCAAAATCCCACAGGGCTTGCGCCATGCCTGCACATTCACATACTCACAACCACTGGGCGATTAAAGGAAATAAAAAGACAAAAGACGCAAACAAATAGTGTGCATTGAGAGTGGCAGAAAAATGGAAACCATCATTCTGCAAATTTTGCTCCAAATCAAACATAATGACAATAAGAATTAAGAACAACAAATATGAAATGAGCTTCATTCTCGATTTGTCAGAAATATGAGAAAGATGGATGGAAAGAGATAATATCAGCGCACATACCATCTAAAAATGTTTTCTCAGGTTCCAAACAACTAGAAGCCAATGCTTGATGGACTACAAGATGGTGAAAACTTAGAAAAAACCGTTGAAAACTTTGAAAAGCTCCCATAAACCACAACTGGTAGTTTCATTGCACAGAATGCAAGGCAAGCCCAAATTTTCAGAAGAACAAATTCTGTGTCCTAGACTACTAAGGCAATCAATCACTGGAAAACAGGGATAGATAGACAGCATGGCAAAGAGTCGAACTTTTCAATGGCTAAATAGCATGCAGAAACAAGGGCCAAAAATAATAGAAAAGAAATCTTGATGTAAAAACAAATCTAAGCAAAAGATACTTACATCTTGGAAGATAAAGTGGTCATACAAGTCTGAATCAAAGGTTCAGCGTTGGATGCACCAAACTCAAATTTATGTGCAATATGCTCCAAATGCTCAAAGGCTATCCTGGAAGCCACCTCATATCCTTCTGCAACGCGAATAGGATGAATGCCACGTTCCAATAGCTTCTCTGCTTGTTCTAGAAGTGCTCCAGCCATGACAACTACTCCAGTTGTTCCATCACCAATTTCATAGTCTTGACTTCTTGATAGCTCTACCATGAGCTTAGCAATCTGGTTGTCAACATCCATCTGCTCCAAGATCGTTGCACCATCATTTGCTGACAATATAACAACAATAAGTTATTTAAAAAAAAAAACAATATATTTAAAGAAAACCCTCATTTTCACACTAGTCAAGAACTGAAACAGACGATGATTTCAATACCTAGTTTTTTTAATCCTAAATAGAGTAGCATTCTATCTGAACTTCATCTTATTCATTGATATAGGCATAATGATGCTATCTTGACTAGTTTTGGTAGCTTTATAACAACGCTAGATAAAGATATCCGTGCACCGCACATAGGAAATATCAGTTGAAAACAAAATCACTAATCAACAGCTCGAAAAGTGGAATCAAAATCAATACTAAACCAATTCTTCAAACCCAAAAATATCACCAAAACCCTAATCAACTCAAAAACCACACAAAATTCACTAAACCTCAACGATCCAAAACACGCATATACAAAACACAGCACACACGAAATCAAAGAAAGTGCAAATGCTTACTAATGGTGATGTCACCGTCGGGGCTCTGAAGCATCTTATCCATGCCTTTAGGTCCGAGCGAGGTTCGGAGGATCCTAGACACTGCTTTTCCGGCGGAAATGTTAGACTTCTGCGCATCGAGGCCGCGCAATCTGGTTTTCTGCTCCTGCTCCCTTAGTATGATGAAGGGCCGACCATATTCATCGAAAGCCAACGCCATCTGGTTCACAACCGGGTAATCGGATCTTTAACTCACCCGGCAGGAAGATGTGTTTCTGCAGTCCGAACTAATGTCGCTAGAAATTGTAATTAAATATAAACCCTTCAGCTTTAGGTTTGTTGAATATATTGGGACTCCCCCTACATAACATATCGAAAATATGTGGCCTTCCCTCTTCATTTTTTAAACCCGAATTTTGCCCATTAATTATTTTTATTAAAGGAAAAAAAATAGGGGACAAACTAAGGAACGTGGCATTTTATTAGATGCATCGGGAATACCATGCAAGATTCATTCCCTTTTTTATTTATAATAATGGTGTAAATTGTGTGATACTTTTTTTTTACACATGATATGAATATACTCTTGTGTGATAATATATAAATATTATATATATATATTTGTGTATTTAAAGATTGTGTGATTGTATATAAATATTTGGTGTGATAGTATATGTATGTTTTGTTTTGTGCAATGGTATATGAAAGTTATGTATGTCTAAAAATATAGTGTACTCATTTTCTTTTGAATAGTGGTTTATATATTTTATGTACGATAGTATATGCATGTGTTTGCGCATGATATATATGTATGTTATGTGCGATGGTGGATATACATTTTGCCAACAATTATACTCATCACATATAACACCCATATCATTGCACAAAATATACATATAACATCACACAAAAAAATAGGTGCATCATGCTAGGTGCACTCGGGTGCACCATATACCATCTTGGATGATGCATGGAATTGTTTTCATTCCATTTTTCAATTTCTAATGAAGAAGAAAATTGATAATTGAAAATATAGTGACTTTCGTATGAAAATTGAGATAAATGGATAAAGAGTTTTTCAAATATATTTTTAGGTATATAATAATTTGAAAATTGTTATTGGTAGGGTCGACTTTCGATTTTTAATTGAAATACATTATAGTATTAATAAAATTGTAGATGATGGGTTTTATTAGATAGAATAGTTTTAAAATAGTAACATTATAAGTAGAATTTGATAGTAGTGGTGGATATCACATCCTAAAAATGATCTAATTAATATATTTGAAAAGTTTTTATGTGAAAATAATTAAAAATGATAGTTTTCAATAAAAATTATAAATAAACGTAATTTTAATTTTCAAAATATTTGAAAATTGGAATAAGTGTTTTGCAAACACATCCAACCTAAATTTTAAAAAGGCAATTTGCCCCTTGGAACACTATCAATCCTCAGTTCCATTTTTAAGTTTTAGAAGAAAAACAATGTAATACAGTTGCTCAGTGACGGACGCAAGATTTTCACTAAGGGGGGCCCATAATACAAAAAATAATACTAAGTATTTCAAATAAAATTAAGAGTTAATATTTTTTTAATAAAGCGTTCCATTTATCTAGAAACGAAGAAAGTTTAACTTAAGTCAATAATTAATTAACGACAAATATTTGACATTTGACACATCATTTTAATCTACACAATAAAAACATATTGAATTATAATTGTCTAACCTTTCATTTTAATTTATGTATGTAATACATTAGAAAATAAGAAATATATGTAAGAAAAATAAAATAAATTAGATACATAAACAAACAATAAATTATTATCATTAATTATAAATATTCAATCAAACTATTAAATATTATGTTCCAATCATTCCTACCAAGTGATAATTGACAAATATAATTGAAAAAGAACTTAAAACAAGCAATTCACGATATAAAATTAAAATAATTAAATATTAAACTAAATTTACTTTAATTAAGATAAATCTTACTGGTTTAATATGCAAATCTCCAATAAACCCTATATTTGTAATTGGGGAGGAGATTATTTGAGAATTTGTGAATAAAGAAATGGTGGGACCGCAAGAGAGGAGTTTGTGGAGAAAGAAATTTGGAGTGGGGACGGTAGGGAAGAATAGAAATTTGATTTTCTCTCTATTCTGTTTCTATTTAGCAGGTAAGTATTTTTTTTCTTTTATTTTTTAAATATAAATGTGAAAAGACATATATACCCTTATTTTTTTTTAAAAATTTCAGGAGGGGGGCCCAGTGCCCCCCTTGGGCCCATAGTGTGTCCGTCCCTGCAGTTGCTTTGAGCATTCAATTCATCTATAGTTGTGGACTTTAGCACAAAACAGTAGTGAACTTTTCAATTCTTGATCGGACACGATAATTTTCCACGAACGCACACAAAAATAATAGTTAGTGCCCTACTTTATCTTGTTCGTATTAACTCGATAAGTACGATAAAAACTAGCATATATTAATCTGCTAACTTGTTAGTGACACGGTTCGCTTAAAATCATGTATTATGATAATAACCTGTTTACTTATAGTGGCACAATAACCGGTTTAGTTGTGTTGTGTGCAGGGGCGACTCTCGGGCCAACTTTTCAAGGCAATTGCCTAGGGCCTCAAGTAATTTGAGGCCACAAATTTTCATTATATATATAGGCAACAATCTTGTTAGGCCGCTGCCGGACTAACGAATCATTCGTTAGGCCAAAATTTTATATCAATACATTATAATACAAAACCCAATACATTATAATAAAAAATTAATACATCATAGTATAAATACATTACAGTACAAAATATCAATACATCATAGCACGGGTCAGAGATTTATGAAAAACTAATACTTTACAGTACAAAAATCAATACATCACACTACAAAAATCAATACATTATAGTATCGGGTCAGATTGCCTAACGGGTCATGATCCGTTAATCTGGCCTAACACAAGTTTTTGCCATATATATATATATATATATATATATATATTATATATTATATATATACATATATGTGGGGACTTCTAAGGTGCCTTCACGCCACCGTTCCTCACTTAGTGAGATGCATTTACAACTAAATCAATTTTAGATTTTTTAGATTAAGAGATCTATGGTTGTAAATGCAGGGGGTGGGGGGTATCGTGCCCTTAAAGACACCGTAGAGTTTTCCTATATATATAATATAAAGTATTTATATCCTATGTGTTTTTTTCTCATTTTTCGTTAGATTTAGACAAAATTCTGACGATATTATTTGAGTCTAATATTTATCTAATTTAATATTTTCTTTTTATTATATTTACTTAATTAATATTTTTCTAATATTAAATTATGCATAATTTAAGATTTTCTTTTTATTACATGTTACCTAATTTAATATTTTTCTTAATATATTTTTGCCTAATTCAATATCTTATTATTTTTATTCTACTAATAACAAAAATATAAATAAGTTATATCTAATTAGAAATAATCTATATAAGTTTATTAATTTTATTTATAATAAAAGTTGATATAATTTTATTAGAATTTTAAATATTTATTTAAAAAAGTACATGTTATATAAAATTCTTACAAATGAAAATAATATAAAAAAATATAAACTTAAATTTATTTATTAATCCTAATATAATGAATTTAAAATAACATTAAAAATATATATGAAAAACTATTGTTACGCAAAAAAAAAAAAAAGGAAACAAAAAATATAAAATAAATAATAAAAAGGATTTATTACGCCTAGGAAAATAAATATTAAATATATTTTAAATATATTTATCTAATTTCAAAATAATGCATTGATACATAGATTATATATCTATACGAACAAATTAGTGTTTTGCGCAAAAAAAAAAAAAAAAAAAACTGTAAAAGGAAAAGTATAAGGAGAAGGCATAAAAGAGAGAGACGGTAGAAAATAGGGTTCTCTTATTCATCAAAGACTCCCTTTATATAGGGTATCAAATACATGTTTCCATAATACATAAATATAACAAATACCTAAATTGTCATTCATCGGTTACTTGTTGACGAAGCACACTAATTGTGTTTTTCCTTCAACACTCCCTCTTGTGCCAAGTCAAATGGTGAAATGGTATTTCATTATTGCCTCGTTAAAACCTTTCCAAGTAACAAAACCCAATGGTAAAAATAAAACTTGGTCTAAGAAAAAATAGTACAACACACCTATGTTGAGACTCCCCCTAAAGTCTACATTTCTCTTTTTTATGTACATCTATCAAGAGAACTTTGAAAATCTACACTTCCTCAATTTACTTGATTCTTGAGAAAGTATATAGTTGTTGGTTGTAGAAGAGTTGTGGTGATATTACTCGTATTATCACATTTTCTTCAGTGATAGAGTTCAAGCCACTATTATCAGATATATGAATGATCATAATATTTACCGTTGATAATCACGAACTACTACATGTATGATATGATCTCTTTACATGGATCGAATGAGTAACCAATATCAATGATACTATTTGGTGTTTAACAGTAGGAAGTAAACTCAATATTTTCTTTAGGGGTTACAAGACCATATGCAGTCCCAATTATATTTATGAATGGGAAAAATAAACTCGCATCAATGGTTTCTTTTAGGTATCAAAATAAATTTCGATTCCATTCCAGTGACATTTTGCTTTCTTAAGTTTCAAGATAACAATTTTGAGAAATTAATATTTGGTCAAGTGTATTAGTAATGGTACAATAATGAACATATTGCACATAGGTAGAGAATTTCATCTCCCACCAGTTCTTCGTCATTCCACTAACGAAATTGATCTTTCCTTATATCTTCACTTTGACCAATCATAGGAGTGCTAGCATATTGTACTTATTCATATTTAATTGCCTGATCATCTTTTGGATATATGCAAATTGTAGAATTCAGTATTTCACAAACTTGATTTTAGTTTAAAGCCTTAACATGATCGAGTTTTCCCATGGTTCATTATCTCAAATTAAAACTTCAAATAACTTGCGATATCTCTTATTTCATTAAGAGTGGATATTATGTTCCTTTTATCGACATATACAATTGTAATCGCAAGTTTGAAACTTATTTTCTTTATAAATACGCAAGGGCGTAGATTATCTTTTCCCAATCAAGTAGTCACTTAGATAGTTATACCACATCTGTCTGGATTATTTCAATCCATAAAGTGAGTATTTTAATTTAATTACAAATGCACTCCGTGGCTTAGAGTCACTTGTCCGGCGAGCACTTTCGTATATATATCTCTAAATCATGATCCCCATAGAGATATGATGTAACCACAGGTATAAGCTGCATTTCATTATTTGGAATTATAACATCCATTATGAGATAGTACATATCCTCATAGTCAATTTTAGGGCATTATGAGAAACTTTGTGCTTCAAGTGTAGATTTGCATCTCATGGCTTTATTTTTCTCATAGCGCTTTCTGACAAAACTTTATTTATATCCTACAGGCTTTACACTTGGTGAGGTTAGTACTACCAAACCAAATACCTGTCTTGTTGTCAGTGAATTTAATTCTACCTGAATTGATTATTTAGAATTAGGCCAATTTGCTCTTTGTTGACATTTTAATAGTGCGTGGTTCGATGCCATCGTGCTCTATATTACTTGAGCAAAAATGTATATATCATCAATATGTGTGGAAAATCTTTCCATCAATTATATAAACTCTCATAGTACATTGAGATTTCTTTATTTTCTGGAATCATATTAAACATCGGAGCGTCCTCCAGTAATGATTCATGGACATAAGTATAACCAGAGATAATCTCATGAGAGTCATTATCTTCATTGATGATTAATTGAATTTGTGCCATACATGCTCACTTATTCCTTGGGCGAGTATTGATCGAACCAAGTGACCTCCCCTGTTCCTTTTGGGAGTCACGACCTCAACCACACCTCCTCTAAGTATGGTTGCAATATCTCTGCGATATTGTGCCCTTTATGAGGACTTTTAACCTTGCAGGCACATTTTCAGCTGGTATATATATGATCTCGTCACTTTAAAAATTGAGTCTTCTATACTTTGAAGATCAATTGTTCACTTTACTTTACTTTCACGTTACACTTTGAAATCGGGGGATCATAATGAGACATAGTATGATACTATTCCTGTTGTTCCATTAGAAAATACTTTTTCTTATCTCCCCCTAACGACGGGAAGACTGTCTCATTAGAGTGACAAACTCACTAATTTAGCGAGAAAGAGATCGTCTGTCAAAGGTTTCAAATAGCGGATTGACTGTTATAGATTCATATCCAACATAAATACTTAATCGTCTTTAGAAACCCATATGAATGCGTTGTGGGGGCGCAATAAGCACATATACTGCGTAATCAAATATGCGTAGATATGAATTATCAGGTTTATATCTAGTTACCAACTGGTACGCAAAATATCTGGTTAGCAGGGGTTCATAAACTAATAAGTAAGAGTTGCGTGCAATCAGAGATAAATATATGAGTGCGCATAAATATTGTCTTAGTCACCATCTATATTCTTTTCGACGGTGTCTTCTTTGAGACCTTATTGTATATGCACATTAGGGTACAAGATGCATTACATCGATCTTGAATAAGATGTAATCAAATACTTTTGATGTAAACTCTCTAGCATTATGAGTTTGGGTGCTCTATAAGGGTGGTGAGTCCTCAATCATACTAAATATGCTAGAAGTTTTGCAAATGCAACATTTTTATGGATAATATGTGCCGAAACATCGACCAAAACTATAAAATACTTGAATGATCCGCATTTAGAATGGTTATGTCCACATGTATCACCAATTATCAATTATAAGAATGAAATATTATACTTTGTATCTTTAGCATGTGCAGGTCTCAATCATATAGTTTTGCAATGAACAAGTGTTGAAAAAATGAGTGATGTATCTTTGAGATATGAATGTATGTAGTGCTCCTAGTACTTTAGATAGCACTAGCTGTAATTGAACAACATTAATTCGATACTATACTTTGCATCAAATTTCTATCTCATTTTGTGTTCCACTCAAAATGAAAGATGTCCATGTTAATTTCTTATACTATGAACCATCATATCACAACGACCAAAGAATCCATGCCAGTCGTGTCAAAACTTGATTGAGTCAGTGTCCAAAAGTTCTTTGTTGGTCATATCTTATGATTCAATAATCAAAAAATAGTAAAATAAAATTACTAGATTGACTCTAAAACGTGCTTTCTTCCACATAAATTAAAGATATAATTCCATTCTCATAATGTGATTCTTAATGGTAATCATCAATATGAATATTATCAAACTTAACAAGGTTCATTTCGCTCTTGGTCCATATTGAGCTTTTATGACTTTAATCAATGTGTCACTAGGCATCAAGACTTTGTCACATATAGATATCAATTCAGCGAATAATTGTCTATTCCTCGACAGATTCTCACATTCTACATAGATATTTGAACGAAATACTTTTCATTCTAAATTATTTGTTAGATATGTTACATTATATCTAATAGTTTACTCCTGAACCTTTTATGTGAATGTGTGGTAATAAACTCAATTATATTTAATACTTCGGAATAAAATTTACGAATAAGCCAACAATAATTAATTATTAATCAGGTCACATCACATAAATCTAACTCAAAATAAATTTTAAGACCAAATACAATAGTCTAATATGAATGATTGATTATACTTTCACAAGTTCTTTGTAAAGTAAGAAACAAACAAATTTCATCAATCAAAATAGAGGATATCCATTGACCAAGCAAAGTTATTGGGATAACCTCAATAACTTCTACCACGACCAATAAATATCACAAACTCATACATATCTTACCTTGTGGTTCATTCTTCCCACATAGGTAGGGTCAACATGTCATTTCCCCTTTGCTTTGAGGTTATCTCCACTATTCATATCGATCCTAGTTAGCCTCAAGAAATTTCCTTATGAAAGGTCTAACATTGGTATTATGAAGAATAATGTCATGTCTCTCAATGAATTATTATCATAATTAATATTAGGGGTAATTATTCTTTGTCCCCCATACTATTTCGATTTTTACAGTTTACCATACGAACTTTTTTTTTCGACAAACCGCCATCTGAACTATGCGCAAATTGCATTTTACCCCCTACACCACTTTTTTATGGTTTTGTAATCAAAATCGGATGATGTGGCATAACCCGATTGTGCCACATCATCCGGTTTTGATCACAAAACCACAAAAAAGTGGTGTAGGGGGTAAAATGCAATTCGCGCATAGTTCAGATGGCGGTTTGTAAAATTCTTATTGTAAACTGTAAAAATCGAAATAGTGTAGGGGGTAAAAAGTTTTTTTTCCCTTAATATTATACAAATGCATTAGTATGTTTGCTCAAGTGGAAAAAAAATTATTGTGAGATCGTATCTCTCAATTACTTATTATCATATAAAGTGACTTTTTTTTCACATTTGGTAAGACATATTTTTAATCGCAACATATCAAAGTCATTGACCCTTTTGAGCAAGCAAACAAATCTCTTCTCACTATATTCTTAGGCTTGGAAGTAGTGTTTCATAAAATTTTCAAAATATTCATTTAGAGCACGTCCCAAATTTATTATAATTTTTTGTAACTAAATATACTTCCAATTTAAGATTTGGGGGTCAATATGAGACTCAAATTCATTAGAGAATTGACTTTGACTTAGTTTCACGATTCTTTGTCAGTCGAGTTTGGTCAGTCGGGGTTGGTGGATGATATTATTGTGGAATTGTAGTTCTTCTACTTTCCACATCAAACCAATGATGGTAGTACCCAATTCCTTTTGAGTATATATTAAATTGTATTTAGATTGAGTTAGTTCAAACAATTTCTTTAGATAATGAATTTGAAGTATGTCATAATCTTTCTTTGATATCATGTGAATATACTTTATCACAAGACTTATTTATACAATTTTAAGTATGTCATAATCTTTCTTTGATATCATGTGAATATACTTTATCACAAGACTTATTTATACAATTTTATATCGTTAATGAACTTTCATTATCATGAAAATATGAAAATATACAATCAATAATGTATACATTGAAAGTAGCTTATAAAATTAACTTGAAAAGAATTACCAACATACACATGAATCTATCAATTCATCGAGAATTACCAACATACATGAATCTATCAATTCATCAAAATTCATGATTAACTAAATGTATTGGCAAAATCATGATCAATCTCTCATCTAATAATGTAAATAACTTTATTTACATAAGTAATAATATATTATGTACTCTATGAATATCATTAAAATATTGCAAAAATTTCATGTTTGTCAATATTGCACATAACATCACATGCATATAATCATAGGTAATATATATACATATACATGCTTTGTATAAAAATGAACAATAGTACATACCATGCCATATACCCATATAAACAAATATTTATTAGTTACATTTAATAATAATAATAGGGTAATTCGAGTTACCTTGGAGGAAAGACACGATTCTTTCCTAATTTTATTTTTGCAAGACACGATTCTTTCCTAATTTTATTTTTACAATAGGTTTGTCCGCGATATGTTTCTGAAGACATATACCTTCAAAACCGATCTCCACCGTACATATTTAACCACTATATCTTTTGAACATTATATCTAAAACTCAACTTCATCCAACGGTCCGATCGTGTGTAATTTTATTTTTTAAAAAAACTAGGCAGACAGTTTCGGGAAATAGGATCAGTTATGTTCGAAATTCATTATCAAATTCTTCAGGCCTCATAATCAAATTTTCATCATTCAGAATAAACTTCCATATATTTGTAATAATATATCCAAATTTTGGATTAATCCAACGGTTCGATTATGAGAAATCTTGAAAAACGCTGCACAAAAATTTACGAAAATAAAACCTGCTTTGTTCGGAATTTTGTATATACTTCATCTTATATTCAAATCCAATTCCACAATTCAGAACGTAAATCAATAGGGTTTGAAGGTTCTGTAAAAATTGTAACAAGATCCAATGGTTGAAACCTGAGAAAATAATTTTTTAAATTTACAGCGCAGTTAGAATCTTGACCTACGAAAATTGTGTATAGGGTATGGAGGCTTATGTGTTGATCACTCTCAATAGGTTAGAGTTTCGTGCTGATAACGTATAAAAGGATAAGTATAAGGAGAAGATATAAAAGAGAGAGACAAAAGAGAAGGTAGAAATTAGGGTTCTCTTATTCATTAAAGACTCCCTTTATATAGGGTATCAAATACATGTTTTCATAATAAATAAATATAACAAATGCCTAAATTGTCCTTCATCAGTTACTTGTTGACGAAGGCACACTAATTGTGTTTTTCCTTCAATAATAACTTAATTTTACATATACTACAAGTTAGATGTACGATATTTTTTCAATATAATCATGAGTGCCTTATAGATTTTAATTTTTTATATCACGTATTCACATGTGACAACCCGTGTTGTATGTTTTATATTTTTTCAAACTCAATTTTCAACGGGTTTCACCGTCAAGTATAGGGTATTTTGATATAATTTACAACTAATTTCGTGACTCGCGGTAAAAAAAAGAAAAACTAATTCTTTATTTTGAAAATCAGTCTTACATAGTATTGAGCAAATAATGTTTTGATTCGTGTGTATAAATTATTTATTGCAAAAAACAATCTTCATGTAAATAGAACAAATAATGTTACGATTTGAATGTAACTTTTTCAATAATATTATTTAAGTATTTATAATGAATATTACTCCTTTTCAATTCCCGCATAATATGCGGGTATTAAACAGGGGCGAATTTACCTTGGTGATTGAGGGGGCCATGGCCCCCCCTCCCCCCCTCCCAATAAAAAATAAAAAAAATTTCAAAACCCTAATATTATTATGATTTTTTGTTATTCGTAGTTATATATATATTGGTCTCCCCAAACTTACAAATTTGTAACTTGGTCTAGTGGTTTGTGGCTTAATCTCTTCTCAAATGGTTAATGGTTGAACTCTTGCTCTTGCCCATTTTTCTTTTTCTTTTATTTCTTTTTTATCTCTTATTTTTCTATATTTTTTTATCTTTCTTTTTATATTCCTTTCAATCATTTGTTGCCCATTTTTCTTTCTTTTTTATCTCTTCTTTTTCTATATTTTTTTATCTTTCTTTTTATATTCCTCTTAATCATTTGTTTCATTTGAGTTTCCTTCTCTTTTCTTTCTTTCTATCCACTAATTCATATATTATTTATCCTTCATTTTAATTTCTTTTTATTTTCCTCTTTTTCATTAATTAATTTAAAAACAATAATATAGAATTAAAAACATCACCGTTCCCTCTTTCTTTTTATTTTTTCTTTCTCGTTATTTACCTTAAAAAATAATAATATAAAACTAAAAAAGCTATCGCCAATTTCTCTCTTTATTCCTCACCTTTTCTTTTTTACTTTCCATATTTTCATAAATTAATGGTACCAATTTAAAAGTAAATACATATCTTTCTTATTTTCCTTCACCCCTCTCTAGATCCTTTTTTTTTCCTTCTTATATTTTATTTCATATCCTCTCTATTTTATCATAATACCAAAAAGGTTAAAAATATGTATTTTTTCCTTGATATAACATGAGTCGGTTCTCGCCATTTTATCAAATTATTTTTGTCTTTAATACGCGGCCTCCCCATATGAAGATCCTGGATCTGCCCCTGGTGTTAAACTTGTGTGTGTGTGTGGATATAGATATATCCTTATTTGTTTTTCAAGGACAGACCACTTGCAAGGTGCACAATTAATTCTTTGGAGAATTAGAAAATAACTCAGGAACAACACCTTCTGTGATCTATCAAATTGTTTGACGATATTATCTATTGAAAAATAAATAATGTTAAACTAGATTACACTTATTTAGTTGAAAATTATATGTAATAAAAGACGGGAAGGTTGTAAACTTTTGTTGTTAGATTCATTCATGTTACATTTTTTTTATACTTAATGAATTTAAGTGTAGATTGTATAAAAATATTGAATGTCAGTAATATCATGCGTATTTAATTATTTGCAGCATTTAGGGTTATTTACTCAATAAAAAATTTATTTATACGACCACCACTGAGAAGTTTGTCTAGGGCCTCTAAGTTTTTGGAGCCGCCCCCACTACTGCAAAACAGCTC
>BMAC01001085.1:309847-329468 GCA_014905375.1 Phtheirospermum japonicum
ACGTAGAAAAGGAAAAGCTAATTACCCGATGACTTAATGACTAATGCATCCATATGATTCAAGAAGTTAATGCATTAGATCGACTAGAAACTCAACTAAAAGGACGACACGATAACGTTGAGATAAGAGATTTAGACTAGCTTCCGTACACCTAAAAGTAACAAGTTGACCTCCATGTACGTCACCCATCCATGCCTCGGCCAAAGTCTATCCCTATTCAAACCGCCAAGTCGTCACCCGACTAGCCCAGTTATCAAAACACCTCTTTAAAAATATAATCTAAGAAATAAAAAATAAAAATAAGAACTCAACTTGTACAAGGTTTTCTCTTCTTGTACTTATTCTTTCTTTTTTTTTTCTTTTTCTTTTTCTTTTTCCTTTTCTTTTCTTTTTCTCTTTTTTTTTTCTTTTTTTTAATAATAGGTACCCATAAAGATGAGGTACAAAACGAGCATAATATACATACATCAAAAGCGAGAGTTCATTGACTCCAATCTTACGTTGCTAAATGCAACTGATAACATTTCTCAACTTTGCACGTGGAGTTTTAACGTCTCCAAAATAAAAAGAAAAATTACATAAAATCCTATAGAGGGTATCGGAAAATGGGGCTAGTAGAGAGTATTCGACTCTTAAGAACGAAACATGAATAGAACAAGGGACAAGACACTTCATAGATTATTTACACTTCATTCCCCACAATTACACTATTATTGGAACGAAAGTCTAAATATCCTAACCAAAGCATCTAACTACGTCACTTCGTCAAGGTTCCAGTCAATATCAATACACACAACTCAAATTAGTCACAAGCAAGCATACAAAAACTTACTAACCAAACCAAGGACAAACCCCCCCGCACTTAAACCATACAATGTCCACATTGTATAAATAAAAAAAAAAATTCAGCAAAGTATGGTAAAATGTAAGAGAAAGAGAGACACGTCCCTGAATTCACGCTTGTGGTGAAGAGTCAGTGGTGAAAATCATCCAACGGGCCTTAATAAAGAAAGGGACCTGAAAACACACAAAAACACATAAAAACATATAAAGTTAAAAGGAACTTGGGTTGCCTCCCAAGAAGTGCTTTATTTAACGTCTCTAGCTTGACGACGTCCACGTTCGATGTCATCCCGGGTCTAAAAATAGATGGCGGTCGTGCCATGCCTTGGTATTCTCCAAGAGCATGATTTGGTGATGATAATCACCAAGGCGGGCATAAAAATCACGTCCCGAGATGCCGAACACTCCAACTAGCTTTGGAGGTCGGAAACGCGAATAATCGATCACCTCGAATATGTCAAACGGCACTTGTAGCATGGGGTGATCGGGCACCTTCTCGACTATCTCGTCTACCACCTTCTTCTCATGTTCGTATAAAGAATCAAGCGGCACGGCATGAGATTCAATCAATTCACCCGAAGACAACTCTCCCACACAGTCGTGTATAACATCCTCCAAAAGCACAGGAGAAACAATGCCGACTTCCACCTCCTTCTTCTCACCCACAAGTTTCACATCTTCGCACACCTCGTTCAAAATATCATAAACGCTAGAATTTCCATCAACAAAGGTGGAATTTTCCATATCAAAGAAAGGCAACTCCTCATGACAAGGTTGGTCTAGCTCGTACACCTTGTTGTCAAATTGCTCTAATTGAATATCAAGGCATTCTATGCGTTCATCCATACGTTTAGTCACTTCCACAATCTCATCTAACAGATCTTGAGAAACAGTGACAGAATGATCGCCGCTCGAAATATACGCATTGGATGTGGGTGGAGTGTAAACGTCGTAGCTCGAGGAATGGAAATCTTGAAACGTAGGAGCATACGAATTTATGTTCGGATAAGGCTGGGCAAATTGAGCATAAGAATCGTCAAGACCCGGAACATAATACCCACGAGATGGTGCATAAGAATCCATGCTCGGATTACAGCAATATGAAGGACATGGGTCGGGATAGTCAAAAGCATGGGCCCATTCTTGACCGCTCGGAGCATACGGGTCATAATACGATGGAGGGACTTGATAATCGAGAGTTGGAGTGTAAGGGTCATCATATGATGAACAAAATCGATAATTCGCCATCTCCAATCAAAATAATCTCAAGTCTTCAAAAATGTGGCTACAAAGCACAACACTCAAAAACCGAGATTAAACGTACCAAAAATTAAAAAAAATAAACAAAAATATAATTCAACAACAAACACTAACACAAACAAACAAATAAAAATATGAATAATAATAAATAAAAGCAAACACCAAAAATCGTAGCCTTTAGCCTTCCCCGGCAACGGCGCCAAATTTTGAATCGAACTTTTTCGCGTTAAAAATAATGAAAAGCTCGTCCGAAAGAGAACAGAGCTATTGTAGGCGATAAGCTGACTCGAGTCGAATCACAAGGAAGACTAATCGGAAACTATTCTGGTGTTCAATTTTACGTACGTAGAAACGAATATAAAAACTAGACTAGACTAAATTAAACACACGATCAAATTGAGTTTGAGGTTTTCTAACATCTACGAGCAATAAAATTAAAAGTTTTAAAACGATTAATAAAAACGAAGGTCAAGTGCACCAGAATCGTCTCCACGATCGGGGTTGTCAATCTCGATTGTTCTAAACGACCCAAAGCACACTAGACCAATAAACTCAACCAGCAAGCATAATCATGATCAAATAGCATAAAATTCAGCCATCAATTAGTAACACGATTGGTATTAAAATAAATGAACAAATAATATAAAGAGAGCATTCATCAAGAAACGATTACGAAATACGAATTGAAAGCTTGAAGGTAACGATGTTCAAACTATGAACTAACTACATACTACAAACTATCTATCTAACATCTAAAGTCTGAAATCTAAGAACTAAAACGAAAATACAGAAAGTAAAATGAAGACGAAGAACAAACGAGGAACTGATGACTCGAACTTGCAATCTTCGACTCTTCAACCCGAATTATGCGCGTAATTGAAATGGTGGCATGAACCGAGGGTTCTCTACAATATCTGGACCTTTCCCCCTCGTCCCAGCCCTCAAAAATGAAGAAAACCACCGGCTTTTATAGATTTTTCGAAAATAACCGCTCAAAATGCCGGAGCGTCGACGGTGCGTCAGTCGACGCGAGCCAGGCTGCACGCGTCGACCAGGCAGTGCGTCGATCGACGGAGCTAGGATCGACGCAACAGAACATTTGCATCAACGGTGCGTCAGTCGACGCGAGCTAGGCTGCACGCGTCGACAGGCAGTGCGTCGATCGACGCGAGCAAGGATCGACGCAACAGAACATTTGCATCGACAGTGCGTCAGTCGACGTGGGCGTAGCGTCGATAGTGCGTCAGTCGACGCATCTGCATGGCTTTGGCTCGTCGCTCGTCCCGTTTTCCTCGTTTTGAGCCGAGATATTAACATTAAACAAAGTTAGATTATTTCATACAAAATAAAGTAAAACACATTAAACACCATAAGAAACGAAAAACATAAAAAAGGAAGAAAAACGATAAAAAGATAAACTTAAAACACATAAAAGCACACAACATACGATGCAAAAACACACGAAAATCACATACAAATATGTACAAATCACCTAACACAAGTGTTTGTCATATATAACTGAATATTTTATATTGTGTAATATCATGTCATGTTTTGTAATGTGTTACCGTGCATTAATGTGTATTATCATATCATTTAATGTCGAATTTTTTTTACTTTGTTGGGAATATTATTCACGGTAACTTTCCTTTTGAAATTGTTTGCCTTTCTTGGGCCCTAAATATTAGGAAGCTGTATTTAGTTTTTATTTTGTTTCCTAGTTAGAGTTTTAGGTTAGTTAACTTGTTTATCAAGTTTAGAACTCTTATCTATTTAACGCAGCAAGCAGACATGAAAACAGGGCAGAATGGAAGCACAAGAAAGACGTGAAGCCACGATCCAAGACTCGTACATCTTTGAATTTGCGTAACCAACAGAGAAGATCATCACAAGTGTGGCCGTAAGTATTTAGTATCAAGTGTTGATGATAATTAGTGTTAATTCTATTTTTATTAACACCAGACTTAAGATCGATTTACTGATACTTATTCAATAACCATAGACCTACAAATTAACAATTGGAATCGAGAGTAGGTTACTTGACGTACTAAGTATACTGATCCTTATATTTGTAGGACGCTATGGATGCTCAAGGAAATCCGCGACCTCCGATCCTTAATGGRGAGAACTATTCTCTCTGGAAATAAAGGATGAGGTGMCACATCAAGACCATTGATMAATGAGCGTGSAGAACCATACTGGTTGGATGGAAAAAACCACYCATTACTGATGCTGATGGTGATAACATCATTAAGAGGGAAGAAGAGTGGACGGCAGATGAATTAGCCTTGTCCAACTGGGACTCCAAGACTATCAACACTCTTTGTGGCTATGTTGATTTAAGCTACTATAAAGTGATTAAAAAGTGRGAGTCGGCAAAAGATGCATGGGATGKGTTGCAGAGGGTGTGTGAAGGAACTCACATTGTCAAGAAATCAAGACTGGGGATGTTGACTGCTACCTTTGAGTCAATGAGGATGGACGAGAAAGAGTCCATCATGGACTGTGCTATGAGACTCTCGGATATTACTAACGAGTGCGAATAACTTGGTGAAGGTGTGATTAACTCACGTCTTGTGGGAAAGTTGCTAAGATCGATTTTGAAGAAATTTAGCATCAAGGTGGTAGCTATTGAAGAATCAAAGGACACATATGATTTAGACTTCAATGCATTAGTAGGCTCACTCAAAATGTTTGAGATGGAACATCTTGGTTCCAACTCAAAAGAGGAAGATGTTGCTCTAACTTCCGATGTCAACTCTGATGACGATGAAGATATTGATTGGAGAGAGCTACTTGAGAAGATTAAAACTACCACACTTAGAGAAGAAGAAGTGTCTCTTATTTCTCAACGGTTCAACAAGCACTTGAAGAGGAAAAACAACATTGGAGGGCCTTATTCAAAATTCAAACTAGAGACGCCAACACCAAAATCATCAGGGCTCACACTTGCCAAATTTCAGTCTTCATCTTCGGAATCCAAGACCTCTAGRTCCCCAAAGCCTCTTAATGAAGTTCAATGTCACGAGTGTAAAGGTTGGGGACATTACAGAAATGAATGTGCAAATACTGTAAGGAAGAAAAACTTAATTGCAAAAGAGTTCAATGAAGAGGACAACTATTCTGACACATCAAATATTGTTCCAGCATTATTTGCTAACGTTGTGTGGGATGAAGATATTCATGTTGGTAACACCAAAACTAACACCTGGTGCTTGAATGCAGAAGTTGAGGAAACACCTGACGGATACGAGAAGCTAAGAATTGAGTATGAAGAATTATTTGCCAACTGGGGTAATCAAATGCTCAGAGTCAAGGCTCTTACAATCAAGGTGAGCAAACTGACTGACGAAAAGGATGATCAACTGAATATAATTGTCCGATTAGAGTCGTCACTCACTAGAAAAGATGTCGAGCTAGAACAAGTGAAGACTAATTTGAAGAAGATCCAAGAAACCCTCTTGAACCTCAATAAGGGTAGGGCTAAGCTTGACAAAATTCTGGATTTGAGTGTCCCAAATTCATCAAAACACGGGATTAGATACAAGTCTGATTAAAAAATGCTAGAATCAAGCCAAATATTGACAACCAAATGCGACAAGAGGAGAAGAAGACAATACGTGTGTCATCACTGTGGTGAATGAGGTCACATCTAACACTGAAATAGAAAGTTAGTTTTCTAATAATTACATTTGAGAATATATACCATTGGAAAGCCCTATGAGTCTAGTTTCTAATAAAAAAACGGATCTCAAAAATAATAATCTGAGAATGAGTTATGACTATTTGACTAAAGTATGGCAGTGTGGTTTCATACGYGAATTTGGAAGGTTGAGCAACTCTTGGTGTTTTCATGAACCTACTCATTAAAMCACCTTGAGAGTTGATAAGCGCTTAATCTTTAGTCAAGATTCATCTTATTTATCTCTATTAGAGCAACCTTTTCATTTTTKTATACCATAGAAAATGTAATATGTTATTTATTATCTCGGACTCATCCAGGAGGGTTGTTCCAAGTCCTTACCTATAAAAGGCAATCTATTGTTATGTTTATAGCAATCAATTTCGAAAAAAAAAATATATTTTGAGCTTTTACGCTTGTTTAGAAGATTTATTTTCTTGTATCTTACTCTAAACTCTTTTGGTGGATTCCTAGAGTTYTGAGTTTTAGGAGTGCCTTATGATACCTCCTACTTCTCTTGAAATCTCCTGTATCAACATCTGAACATTCTGCTGGAAGATTGTTGGTAAACAAAGTTAGTTTAAAAGGTCAAAGCTGATTGCTGAGTTCCATGATGGTTTATGTGTTCCTAACACCAATAATGACACCAGAGTCAAACAGGTCTGGGTCAAAAGAACGAGATCAAATGCAATATGATCTATTCATCTCTAAAATCCCATGTTCCTGGATCTTGGTACTTCGACATCGAGTGCTCTTAACATATGACCAGCTTAGAAGATCTTCTCTCAAATATTACCAAGTTTCAAGGAGGAAAGGTGAAGTATGGTGGAGGTGAAAACAGCCAAATCATTGGCCAAGTAACCCTTCATGTTCATGGGATTGCAAAGCTTGAAAATGTATTACTTGTTGAAAGCTTAATTGCAAACTTGATAAGTATTAGCCAACTCTGCGATGGTGGGTTCAGTGTCAAGTTCACTCATGAAAAGTGCGAAGTTTATGACGAGGTCAATGCATGTATTCTTAGTGGTCAGAGGACTTCGGACAATTGCTACCAAATCAACGGTGATGTGTTATGCAAACTATCTCAACTAAGTGATGCCGAGGTGTGGCATCAAAATCTTGGGCATGTCAATTACAAGATGTTGGAGAGATTGGCCAAGAAGGAAGCTGTGAATGGACTACCTAAACTCAATACAGAAATCATTCAAGTTTGCGAGGTATGTCAGAAAGGGAAGTAGGCCAGGGTGTCACATCCAAATGTGCAAAGTCTCACTGCATCAAWCTGTTTCGAACTTCTTCATATGGATCTTATGGGTCCACTTGAAGTAGAAAGCCTTGGTGGTAAAAGTTATGTACTTGTAATTATAGATGATTTCTCCCATTTTACATGGGTAGAAWTTTTAAAAGAAAAACCCAAGGCTATTGAAGRATTTAAAAAACTTGSAAAAAAAAGTTCAGTGTTCGTTTTGGTGTGAGTATAGGTAGAATAAGGTCAGACCATGYGAAAGAATTTGAGAATGTGTCTTTTTCAAATTATTATTCCAYAGTTGGTTTAACCCATGAATTTTCTTCACCTATCACCCRCCAACAAAATGGGATAGTCGAARGAAAAAATAGATCTCTTGCAAAAATGACTAGGACTATGCTTATTTCAAATGGGATTGCAAAAGGTTTTTGGGCAGAAGCAATGAATACTGCATGCCACATAATTAATAGGGTATATTTTAGACCCSGGTCATGTGTTACTCCTTATGAGTTGTTGTTGGGCAAAAAACCAAATTTGYGCTATTTTCATATTTTTGGGTGCATTTGTTATGTGTTAAATGATAGGAATCATCTTTCAAACCTTGACTCATAGAGTGATAAATGTATTTTCATGGGATATTCCCAAAATAGTCKTGCATATAGAGTGTATAATCTTAGAACGRGTTGCATGATTGAGTAAGTAAATGTCAAGTTTGATGATATGATTAGTGGTGTTAGACCTGCTYAGGATAATGATCTGGTTTATGATCAGAATTCTCAGGAAAATGTTACAGTTGGCGTAGATGAAACTGCAGGTGTAGAAACTGAAGATGCAGGTGGTGACGGTACTGATGACATGACACCAACTCAGGCTGCTCCAGAATCCGATTCATATTCAGATGAGGAAGATCCATTTGGTAAGATTGACTTACATAAGAGGGATATACCCTCGAGAATTCAGAGGAACCATCCTACGGGCCAAATCATTGGAGATCTCTATGAAAGAAGTATAAGAAAGCGACAAATAAACTTCAGAGAGATGGTAAGGTTTGTTTGCTTATATACCAACTGTTCTCAAATTCGAGAAGCTTTGTTTCTTTCTAAATTAGAGGCAAAGCGTGTAGAGGATGCTCTTAAAGATGAGTTCAAGATAAAGGCCATGAAGAAGAGTTAGACCAATTCTCTAAGAATGATGTATGGGACTTAGTACCTCATCCAGAAAATTCACATGTTACAGGTACGAAGTGGATCTTCAAGAATAAAATGAATGAGGCTGGCAATATTGTGAGAAACAAGGCATGATTGGTTACACAAGGATACACTCAAATTGAGGGTATTGATCTTGATAAGACGTTTGCTGCAGTTGCTCGTATTGAATCGGTAAGACTCTTACTTGCTGTAGCATGCTATATGAAAAATATCTCTACATCAAATAGACCTAAAAAGTGATTTTATTAATGGATTTTTAAGTGAAGAAGTATTTGTTGAGCAACCTAAAGGGTTTGTTGATCCTCACAAACAAGATTTTTTTTTTTTAAAATTAAAAAAGGCTTTGTATGGTTTGAAGCAAGCTCGCAGGGCATGGTACGAAAGGTTGACTCAGCACTTGCTTTTCTTAAATTTGAGACGTGGGGAAGTTGATAAAACCTTATTTCTCCTTAAATCTAATAAGCAAATTTTGATTGTCCAAATTTATGTGAATGATATAATTTTTGGATCTACTAATGAGCCAATAGTGAATGAGTTTATTACGAGAATGTCTGACAAGTTCGAGATGAGTATGGAAGGTAACCTCTCTTACTTTCTTGGTTTGCAAATTAAACAAATGGATGACGGTATTTTTCTCTCTCAGCCCAAATATGCTAAGAATCTTGTTAAAAAGTTTGGGTCAGAGAATGCTATGCATAAGAAAACACCGTTAGGCAAAACCATGAAATTATCTAGAGATGATGTTGGTATTAGTGTTGATAACACCTTGCATAGGAGCATGATAGGGAGTCTCTTATACTTGACGGCTAGCAGGCTAGACATTATGTATAGCATATGTCTATGTTCTAGGTACCAGTCAAATTCTAAAGAATCACATTTAAAAGCCGTTGAACAAATTATTAGGCATGTAGCTGGTACAATTGATTTGGGTGTTTGGTATATTAAGGAAACATGTACTGAACTTGTGGGATATACAGACTCGGATTGGGTTGGGGATGTTGTGGATATAAAGAGTACTACTAGGGGCTGTTTTTTCTTGGGTAGTAATCTTATCTCTTGGTATAGTAAAAAACAAAATTGCATTTCTCTTTCTACAGCTGAAGCCGAGTATATTGCAGCTGGAAGCGCTTGCGCAAAGTTGCTTTGGATGAACCAAATGATAGAGGACTATGGTCTACATAGTAGAATTTTGACTTTGTTTAGTGATAATTCCAGTGCCATTGATATTTGCACTTTTGTAATAAGTTTTGCGACTCTTACACATTCCATCCCTTCTTTTTCTTCTCTTTAGAATTTTGTAAAGAAAGCATAAATGATGTGGCTAGTAGAAAGCCGATTAACGGTTCGAGCGTGGATAGACCTTAGCCGGGGTAAGGACGGGGGGACCTACTTGGGAGAGTTACCTAGTACTTTTTGGTTCCAGAAGTTAATCTAAACTTTTTAGCACAACACATCCTTGTCGTCATTTTGTTCAAGCTAACAAMCAAGTTGATGCATACAACTCTTATACTTGTGCATTAGATTTAAGTTCATTCGGTGGGTAGATTTGTATTTCTACATTGTATCTTTGCTTGAGGACAAACAACTGTTCTAAGTSTGGGGTAGTTGATTTGCACATTCTTGTACATTTTTTACGATATTTTTGCGGCTCATTTGTGTGTGATTTGCTTGTATTTATGTTGTTTTGGAGTCCACTTGATGTATATTGCATCATTTTAGGTTTTATAGTGTTTTCCTTGTTTTTAGTATTTTTTTCTTATATCTTCTTAGTTTTTTTTATTTTTTCTTATTATTTATTAGTTTTTGTTTTGAAGGTCAACTTTGGTCAAAGTGGGCCCGGGACGAGGTCGGAAGATGATTCAAACCCGAGGAACTCATTGRCAAGCCTCTGTTAGGACTAGAAGTAATATYATGAGAAAGAGAAGCAATAAAAACGACACAAGAAATTYTTTACCCAATTCGTTAGAGAGAGATTCTGACTGCGTCTGGGGGCGCTGCCAAGCCAGGAGTTTCTACTATAATAATTTTTTGAGATAGGGTTACAATTACACAACAAGGCTATTTATAACAAGGGAACCCTAATTATAATTTTACGCGAACTCCCTAAAATACCCCCAACAYGCTTGGATCGCCGTGAATGAGGGCTTGGTTGTACAGTACTTCAGYATCCACAACCCAACATCCTGACATATCTTTGGTGCGAGGATCGACCGAAAACGATGAGAAATGTGGCCATATTTATTGTCGCCTCACGCATCCGCTTGGTGGATATATCAGTTGTCGTAATACAAGCATAAATCTAAAACCACTGGTGCCATTTGCCTACACCTTATTTGATTGTAAATATGAGAGAAAGCTATAAAACCTTTGTGTTTACAATGATTCCAAATTCTGAGGCGGAGAATGGTAAGAAATAGCTTTAAGTGGAGACGGTGCACCATAGACTCGCTTGTTGCAGGTTTTGGGGCAGAGCCAATAACTCTCAGTAGAAAATTCTAATCGACACAAATCAAACATCAAATGAAATCCAAGATAAAGGGCTAAATTTCATATGAAGACACCGATGGCTGATTTCGTGTATTTTTCTGCCTATCGACCACGAAAACTGATCAACTGACTGACTGAGGGTTTCGGATTGCTGCAGCTAAGCAGTCAATCGGCTGCTTTCCAGTCGATCGACTGCAACGCTGAGGTTGTGCAATTTTGGCAAGAGAAAAAGACATTTTGTCCTTGGTTCTATGATTCCCACCCATTATCCACATGAAAAATCCTCATTTTGGCTTGTTGGGAACCTTGAAAAAGTCCTCATCTCTTCAAAACCCATTTTTTAATTTCTTAGATTTAGAATTTTAGTTTAGTTTCAATCATCAATGTAATTGTAGTGTAATTTGGTCTGGATATTCTTCAAGACTTGAAACCTTTGGAGATTTGGTTCTTGCATCTTTTGGTTTGGTAATGATAATTCATTCCTCTTGATTTCTTGCTTTGTAGTTGCTAATTGTTGTTGTTACTTTTTTAATTATTGTTGTACATTAATGATTCCTAAAATGTCTAAAGCTTTTATTATGTTGTTGAGTTTGTTCTTCATTTCATGTTCATCATTTACTATTTTTGGCAAAACCCCATTGAAGCTCTTATGAGTTCTTCAGGCTTTTTGCCAAATTAGGAAATTTCTTAATTTTCATTAGAAATCATGTCTAGATTGATAATTTGTTGTTGTCTTATGATTGTAGCTTTCAAATCACTTTTCCCTCGTTAGTTTATCAAACTTTAATATGATGTTATTGTGTTCAAGCTTCACAAATCTTCAAGTTTTAATTATTTTAATTTTCAATTGATGCAACTAGTTTAGAAATTATGGGTTTAGGGTCTAGGTTCGTTTAGAGCCATTAATCGGAGTTTGTTGAAACTCGGAATTGACAAACCCGAGAATTGGGATTGATGACCCCAATACTTGATCAATATTTGGGATTGACAACCCCGAATCATGGATTAAGTGCTCGGAAAAAAATCGATTGATCGTGGAGACGAACCAAACACCCTAAACCCTCATTTTTTATTATTTTCATTTAAATCACTTTTAATTCTTGTCTTAGTTGATTAGATTTCAAAGACATAAACCAAAGTGAATTACGCTTTATTTATCATAGTTAGTTTAGTTTTATCTTACTTCTTGAAAATCAAACACGAAATAGCTTCCGATTAGCCTTCCTCGAGAGACACGACTCGGGATTTAACTTATTGCTCTACAATCGACTCCGTATTATTGCGAAGATGATTTCTCAAAACCAATTTCAAATTAGAGTTCTAAGAAATATTTGATTCAAGTTACCGAAAAGATAATGAATATCTGGATAAAGTCCAGTCTTTAATTTCCACTTCCTTAAGTGATTTTGACGTAGTCATTAACTCGGGTTAAGGGGTCTGTTTTTATTGACTTCACCTGTAGTAATGTTAGTTATAATTATCATCACATAAAAAGATACACTGATCATGTCACTTAAACCATTTGTTGTATTTTTAACTTTTTAGGTCATTCACTTTAGGCATCAATTAGGACATTCATACTTTGTGAGGATGCCGTTTTGCCTTATGTTATGTTGTGTGCTTGTGATCTTTCTCTTAATTCTCTTGATCATGTTATGAATTTTTCTTACCAAGTATTTCAGTGGTGTTATAATCGAAGGATTGAACCAGTAATAAGGGAGTTATTTGGCGAGTGAATAATTACTTTGCAAAGGCTTTGTTCAACTATGGTGATGGTTTTTGAAAATTTAGCTCTATCCACGGTTTTATATGTAATTGAGATTTGTGATTTTAATTTCAAAAAGGGAGATGGTGGTTTAGTTAAGCGTGAGATCATGTGGCATTATTCTTGATAATCAAGATCGCGTGCCTTATTTGAGAAGGAATGGGCTTGTTTTTTTAAGAAAAGAAAATTCTTGGGTCCTAAAAGAAGTTGTTGTGATAGTGGGGTTAATTCTTCACTTAACCTTTTTCATCCTCCGTTTTATTCTACTGCGGTCTATTTTTTCCCAAATCGGCTATTTAGGGTTTTTCACTTTTCTTTTTTGTCAATTTTACTTCATACGGCTCTCGATTTCCTCCTTTTGGTTGTTCCAAATCTTTTGCAGGATGTCAAGCTCTCCATCACCCAGCAAAATTTCAGAGCTCTCATTCGGCGTGCGCCACCCAATTGATAAACAGGCTCCGGTGAATCTACCGACCTACACTGCCATGGACATTCAAGAAGAGATGGGTGGTGTTGTAACACCAAACACAACACCAACTGATGCTCCTACTGCATGTCCATCTTCGGTCCGTGCTCAAGATTTGGTTCTAGTCTCCACTGCCTCCGACGCAACTCCGGCTGCACAACATGCTCCCGAGCAGATGGGTAATGAAATTGACATGGATAATCCCCTAAACTTTCTATTTATTGCCAAGATCTTTGGTCCAGTCGCAGATCCTTCCTTGAGGAAGTCACGACGTCTTCACAACATTCCCCCTGGTACAATTCCGACGGCCATTCCCAAAAGTCAGGCGGGTGAGCTACGTCATGCGCCCATCGAGCACATGAATTTAGTTGAAGAAGTTGCAGCTCTGACGGACTCCGACGATGATAAGTATATGCCCCCAGAAAATGTTGTCACGCCGCCAATTTCCTCTCTTCCGCAGTTGTCCAATGATTCGAACTTTTTGTAACTACTTTATAAATTAATTATCAAGTATTCAAAAGCTCGCTCGCAAGAGTACGAGTTCGCATGTAGGTTGGTAAGTTGAACCGAGTCGATCTCTCGAGGAAGACTAGATTCGGAAGTTCGTTTTGTGTTTGATTTTAACGAATAAGAAAATAAAAATAAAACTAATCTAAACACGCGAACAGGGGGTTTTTGTTTGAGAGTTTAAGAACTAAAAATTAATTAAACTAAGAGAAATAAATTAAATTTAGAAATTATTTAAACTATGAACTACTTAATTAAATCTATAACTATTTAAACTAAGAACTAATTAATTAAAACTAAAGATTATTTTAACTAAGAATTAATTATCTAAGATCTAAGATTAATTTAACTATGATTTAATTAATTAAAAAACTTTTAAAACGATTTCAGAAAACTAGGGTTCTAGAGCTTTGAATCATCTCCACGATCGCTTGGGAAGTCCCAATTGATGGTTCACAACGAATCTAGGCTCTAAACCCATAAGATCTAGCTAACAATAATCATCAATCTCAACATCACAATCCCAGCACAATCATAATCACAATTCGTCATGGAAATAATAATTATTCTAAGAGATTTAATTAAACTAATTGAAAGCATGTGAACTAAATTAAAGAGCATAAGAGATAAGTACTTACTAATTAAACGAAGAAAATTGCAGCYTTCCACGATGAAATCTTGAATCTAAATTATCTAAAGCTAATCTAAAATTAATCTAAAGCTAGAAATCTAGATCTAAGAATTTTGAAGAGAAACTAAGAAACAACTCGGCACTCGTCGGGGTTGTCAGCCCCTAAGAGGCCTTAYAAATCCTAGGAAAAGTAAAAAGTAGGAACAGTGACCTAAACTATGTTAAAGTATGCTTGAAATCCGAATTATGGGGGTATTTATAGTTGTGGGATGATTTTGGGCCGAAATCAGGCTTTTATGTCGGTTCTGGGCCTTTTTCACAGCAGTGTCAACGATAAGGTAGCAGTAGTAACCGTTATAGAAAGCTACCGTCTGTCCTTCAAGGGTACTATAACGGTTCCAGCATAATAACCGTTATAGAAAGTCTGTCAACTTCAAATTCGTGCTACTTCTTCACCAAAAAGCTCGATCTTTGACTCTCGATCATCATAATTCATCTCTAACGTGGTAAACTCTTCCGGTTACTTAGCTATAAGGTGAAAAATAARAAAATATCACCTAATTACATCAATCTCAATCAAAAAGCGGTAAAATAAGTTGGAGATACAAATATACGAAATTAAGCTTAAACTACCCAACTTATACCGAAAAAATTAATAAAAATAAACTAAAATACTAAGAAAAATCAGTACAAATATGCGTTAATCATCCAAGTCAACTACCTCTCACTGGAAACAGACAGTTCGTCTGCCTGATAAGAAAAATCCACCTGAAGTTGATGATTCAAGTTCCTCTGATCCCCCGCTCACTGTCGTTAATTCTTTCACTGGTGAACTTGAAATTTCTTCCCGTCTATTGGTGGTCGACCCTCCTTTGACTCTGTTTAACATGACTCAGTCGGAGACTAAGTATAACTTCTCCTCAGATTCTGATGATGACAACACACTAGCTGCCATGTTGTCTGCTTTGAAGTCTAAAGCTGCCTAGAAAGTTAGTGATGGTTCTTGTGTTTCGTCACCAAACCTGGCATCACCTACAGCTGCTCCAGTTTCGCCTCCRAGTTCCAGCTCTGATGATGCAGTCTCTGAAGGTGCATCAGTCCAATRAGCTGCATCTGAACTGTCTTCTGATGACTCTGATYAGGCACCATTTCAGAATGTTGATATTGAAGCCCTTGTTCCTGTGTCTATCAATTTTTTGACTAAGGAAGRTGAAGAGGTGTTCTCTGGGAATCATTAGGGTGGGATGATTGATGAGCGTAGAGTCCCGATAGACATTAAAAGCAGGATCTGATTGCCTTCTTTGAAAGTAAAGATATGTATTCCACCYTTTCTACTGCCATGCCTTTTGTTCGTGAAGTGGTGTTAGAGTTCTTTGCGAACATGCTTCCTTCTGTTTCTGATCCTYAGTTCGTCAGTATTGGTAAAGTTAATGTSTGTGGGAAGCTTTATGCTTTTACTCCTGAATTGATAAATAAACTGTTTGGAACTGAGGATTATCATGGGGATTCTACAATTGATGATATGAATGAGGTCCACGAATTCTTGTTTGGGAGTATGCATAAGGAATGGCATGAGCAGTTGTCTGGTACAAGATTATCCTCTTTGTATTCGGTTCTGCACAAGGTGGTAATTTTTAACTGGGTGCCGATGAAGAATGCCACTGTTGTGACGCATCCTTAAGKCCYATTTCTGTTTAAGCAAGGCCGTGGTATAAAGTTCAGTTTTGGTTATCATGTGTTTGATATTGTCACCAGGTTTMCTACGTTTAAAGCGACTTAATCTTTTTACTTTCCTTCCCTCATTTTTAGCCTCCTCGAGAATTAAGGTTTTCGGKCTAATGAGGATGATTTGTATACTGGTGAGCCTGAGTGGTTTTTGTTGCGTGATCAACATACTACTTGAGTTCGAGTTGTGGATCTCCCATGGCAGCCACCATCTAGAGCTGCTGATACTTCTGGTGTTAGTTCTGGTGCTGGTAACACCAGTTCTAACATTGTTCAGTTTTTTGCTCCAGTAGTACGGGCTTAGGTTGCTATGCTTAATCTTTAGATTGACCAGATGCGGGCACTTCATGACTCATTTGTTGAGGCTCTTTTGCTTTCAGAACAAAATAGGGGAGATAACGTATGTAGTGATACTTCAAATCAATGTTCTTTGTTCTTGAATGAAATGCTGGGTTCTTAGCCAAAAAAACATCACTCTGACTATCACTGTACAGYATACCATTTTTCTACTTTTTCCATAACTCACGCAAGAAATTCTGAAGCCATACCATCTCTTTACTAGACTATGTCAATGCCATACCATCTCTTTACTAGACTKTGTCAATGCTAATCTGCTTCTGCGGTAGATAGAGCCACAACCTTCTGCAACTTAGAAGCCCAWGATATCYATGTACCACCCAAAATAAATACGTACCCGGTAGTACTTCTCCTTCTGTCAAGGTSGCTCGATGCTAAGTCTGCATTAGTGTATCCTGCAAGCTCAACGCCTTTYCCKTCCAAACATAGGMCTCTCTCTTTGGTACCTCTCAAGTACCTAAGGATCCACTTCACTGCTTCCCAATGTTGTCTAACCGGATTGCTCATAAAATGGRTAACTACTCCCACTGCATGAGCAGTGTCTGGTCTTGTGCACACCATCGCGTAAAATGATGCTGCCAATTSCTAAAGCGTAGGGAACCCTCTGCATATGGGCARGCTCTTCATCACTGCTAGGAGACTCTTTGTTAGATAGTTTGAAATGACTACCTAGRGGGATACTAACTGGCTTGGCACTCTCCATGTTGAATCTTTTCAACACCTTCTCGATGTACTACGCCTGAGAAAGGTACAATTTTCCTCCCACCAAGTCTCGAGTAATCCGCATACCCAAAATCTGCTTGGCGTCTCCAAGGTCTTTCATAGCAAACCGTTCTGACAATTGTTTCTTCAATCTATCCACTTCTCGAGCACAAGAACCTGCTATCAACATGTCATCAACATATAGCAATAATATGATATAACTATCATCAAACCTCTTGAAGTAGCAACAATGGTCAGCATTGCATTTGACGAAGTCAATATCAAGCATGAACTTATCAAACTTCTTGTACCACTGTATCGGAGCCTGTTTCAAACCATACAAGCTCTTCTTCAATTTACACACTAGGTCGTCGTTAACTCTCGACAAGTATCCCTCTGGTTGGTTTAATATATGTCTTCCTTTAAAGCACCATGGAGAAATGTTGTTTTTACATCCAYCTGCTCTAACAGTAAGTTCTCTGCAGCAACCATACTCAAAACCATTCAAATAGTGGTTATTCTTACAATAGGACTAAAAACATCTGTATAATCAATACCGTATTTCTGCTGAAATCCCTTCACAACCAACCTTGCCTTGTAACGCTTGCTCCCATCAGCCTCGTCTTTAATTCTGTAGACCCACTTATTATGTAGTGCCTTCTTTCCTTTTGGGATCTCAACAAGATCCCAAGTGTCATTGGACATCAAGGGTCCATCTCTTCATCCATGGCAAGACTCCATTTGCTTCTGGTCTTACCATGTGCAGCCTCTGCGTAACATTGAGGTTCACCACCATTAGTCAACAACAAGTAGTAATTTGATGGTGTGAACTTATCTAGTGATCCTCTCACTCTTGTAGACCTTCTCAACGGAACTGGTGGTGTTCTCGGCAACAACCTCCTGGTCATTCTGAACTTCTTTGCTCCCACCCGAGTTAGTAATATCTAACTTTAAAACCTGAGTAGCTTCACTTTCAGCATCTCGTGCACCCATCCTATCCTTGTATAAAACCTGTTCATTAAATATGACATCTCGACTGCGAATTATTTTTCGATTCTGTTCATCCCAGAATATGTAACCAAATTCATCACCTCCATATCCCATAAATATACATTTAATAGACTTAGCATCCAACTTACTTCTAGTTGCAACATCTATATGAAAATAAGCAACACAACCAAATATTCGTAGATATTTAGGTTTACCTCCTTACCATTCCAAGCCTCCTCCGGTATGCCATTCTCCAAAGGAGCTGATGGTCCTCTATTAACCAGGAATGCAGATGTGTTAACTAGATCTGCCCAAAACATCTTTGGTAAACCTGAATTCAACCTCATACATCTGGCATGCTCATTCAAAGTTTTGTTCATTCGTTCTGCCACTCTATTCTGCTGAGGGGTTCCTCTCAGGGTCTTTTCCATGCGAATTCCATTTGTAGCACAATACTCTTTGAATTCTCAAAGCTCGTATTTTCCGCCATTGTCAGATCTTAAGCACTTTAGTTTRAAACATGTTTCATTTTCTACAAGGGCTTTCCACTTTCTAAAAGTATCAAATGCAACAGACTTATTTTTCAGAAAATAAACCCATACCTTTCTTGTAGAATCATCAATGAAAGTCATGTAGTATGATGCACCACCAAGGGATGTTACTGGCGCTGGCCCCCATAAGTCACTATGTACCAACTCCAACTTCTGTTTCTTTAAGGTTCTTCCACCCTTCGAAAAACTCACTATTTCTYTTTACCGAAGACACAATCCTCACACAAACCGACATCAATTATGTTGAGGCATGGTAGCTTACCCTTCGAACACAGTTCTTTCATTCCCTTTTCACTCATGTGACCAAGTCGACAATGCCATAAATCCGCATCATTATTTTTTCCTGCAATAGTAATGCAATCTTTGGTACTAGTTGTCATATACAACGTGCCCTCCTTATTTCCTCGATCCATCACCATGTCTCATTTGGTTATATTCTAGTTACTACAGCCAAAGGTCACAATATAACCTCGTCATCCAGCTGTCCTACTGAAAGTAGATTTCTTCTCAAACTAGGAATATTTCTGACATTACGTAACTGCAATACAGAACCATTTGGAGTATTGATCCGAACATCTCCTTTTCCCACAATTTTTAGAGGCTCATCATCAGCAAGGTAAACCTCCCCAAAATTTCCAGATGTATATTGTTCCATGACCTCATCACTACTGCAAGAATGAAACGATGCACGTGAATCCGAAACCCATGATTCTAATGGACTCCTCAAACTCAAAATAAGTGCATCTACAATATCTTCGGTTGTTGTGTTAGCTAATTTGTTGTCCTTCTTCTTCAATGGTGCTTTGCACTGGTTATGGTAGTGACCTAACTCGTCATAATTCACTACGAAAAACGAAGGAAGGGGAGGCCGAGTTTTTAGGTTATTATCCTGACGTCCATGGCCGTCAGGGATGGCGAACTTATACACTGACGGGCAAGGTCGTCAGTGTATATATTATTGTTTTTTTTTAATTAAAAATATATTCTGACGTCCATAGCCGTCTGCAATGCTAATACTTATACGATGACGGGCATGTCCGTCTATATAAATAAGCGAGATAAACTCCCGCTCTTTACTTTAGGGGTTACTGACGGTGACATTTGCTGACGACTTTGGCCATCAGTATATCCGCCAGCAACGTCATCCGCCAGGAAATCCGCTAGTAATGCTGATGGCCTTATGGTCGTCAGTATCGCCGGG
>BMAC01001086.1:17801-48510 GCA_014905375.1 Phtheirospermum japonicum
TATATATATATATATATATATATATATATATATATAGGATTGGGTTCAAATGAGAACCCCGTCATTATATGTGAACCTAGGGACTAATCCTGGCCTTAGATCTAATATTGCACAGTACAATTATATGTCCAGGTTCATTGTGCTTTTTACACAGTACTGTAGTGCTAAAATCAGTCTAGTTTTTTTATTTTAATTATATATATATATATAATATATATATATATATATATATATATATATATATATATATATATATTTACGTTTTAAAACATGCAATATGTATATTAAATTGTAGATCTTTATATTTATTTTATTCCTTTTTATTTTAAAATTTACATTTAGGACTCGCAAATAGTTTGGGTGACTGCAAAAGAAATTCAACTTAGGTAGATTTATAATCGTGGCTCCGCCACTTTGTAGAAGAAACCCTTGGAGTTGTGCTGGTAAGAGAAAGTTTATTCGATTAATTTCATTTCTTGTCAGTTTTGTGTGGAAGTTTATGGTTCTCTGGAAATATTCTGGGATATCTTTGTTTATGCAATTACAGATACTGAGGTGAGAAAAGATCGATGGGATTTTTTGAGAGCTAAGAAGAAATGGGGTGACCGTTTGGTATAATGAGGGTACTTTAATGAGATCACATCAAACCTTGAGAAAAAAAAATGAGAGATTAAGGTAGTTTCAACCATTCTAATCCTTTATCAGAGATTTATGTTCGTCTAAAATTCCCTTTCTTGGGCTTGAATTTATCTGGGCTGATACGACATCAAATATTCACGTTGGCAACATGTAGATATTTATGAGGATTTTTGGTAAAGCGACCTCATTTCTTAGAAGGTGCAATCCTTATAGGGTCTAGGCGAGCTGTTTTAGAGGGCAGCTACCTGACATATAGGAGTGACGAGCCCTTATGCGAGGTAGCGAGCTCTTATGATCTAAGTATTGTTATTCCATCTCGGCATTGAGTGGTAGCTGAGCGTTGAGGGTTGGATCTCATGATTTTTGGGCTTTTGTTGGGCTAATATGGTTTAATATATAGGGTCCCGGTGGAATAAATCTATGGACAGGCCTATTGGCTTATGGCTTTTAAGGTAATTCAGCGAGAGTTCTATTGTTTATGGGAACTTATCATACAGGAGGAGTCCTAATTCTAAGTCGGTCGCTATTTATGGAATTACAATTATAATAGAAGTGGGGAACCCTAGATTGTGAATACTTCTCTTATTATAAAAAGAGGCCTCAGGCCTCACTTTTCTCTCTAAGTTGATTTCACATCCTACGTTTTAAGCTCATAAATCTCTTTGAGATCTCACATCTATCTCAAACACTCTCTAACTTAAGCATCCGAGGGCCTATGCCGGAGCCGTCCACCGCCTTTGCTTGTGTTCAATTTTGCAGGTTTGATCAGGTCGCCAAGAGCATTCTCGAGACTTGATCAGGTCGCTGCTCATATACTTGAGGTTAATCAGGTCGCTGATTTCATATTTGAGGTAAGTACCCACTTTCTATTCTCAAGGCACCAATCTTTTTGGTCGCATTAAGTGGCGTCGTCTGTGGGAAAGAGGGACATCGAGTCTTTGTGCAAAAGACGTGAGATTTCTTCATAAAAAAAAAGAAGAAAATTATGAAGGGAAAAGGTGTTGATTTGCATCTTTTTGTACATATTTTCATTATCGTTTTTGTTTCACGTTGCGTGTTTTTCGCTTGCTTTTTGTTGCTTTAGGAGTCGGGTTGGCCATTTTTCGTATTTCAAGATTTTCTTAGTTTTTGTACGTTTTGTTATTAATTTTCGTAGTTTTTCACGTTTCCATTTTTCTTGGCCGTAGGACGTCCAAGCGGGGCCCACGCTCATTTGGGATCGTAGATACTCGACTCGGGAATGGACGGATAAAGCAAGGAAGCACAACGGACGAGGTTCGACAAACCGGCGGACGCAAAAAGAACGAGAAATCGAGCCGGAAGCTGGAATCCAGTCGACCGACTGGATGTTCAGTCGATCGACTGCATATCTGGTCGATCGACTGAACCCCCCAAAATCGACTGAATTCCAGCGACATTTTGGCGTTTTGGACATTGCAGTCGATCGTCTGCCTACTTGGCCGATCGACTGGGTCCTCTCAAGATCGACGGAATTACAGGGCTTCAGGCCATTTTGACATCGCAGACGATCGACTGCCAACAAGGCCGATCGACTGCCAGTCGATCGACTGCTTTTTCTCAGTCGATCGACTGAAAAGCAGATTTTTGAAGATATTAGCAATCATACGTCATTTCAAGAGGACAACTTGTCCTGATAGCTTTCTTCTCCTAGGAAGCTGCCCAAAAACCAGCTTTTTCTCCAGTTTTTCATATTTTGCTCATTTTAATTCCTAAAAATTCTAGTAATTAGATATAGATTAGTTAAGTTAAGATCTTAGTTGTTTCATCTTCAAGCTTTGTTTTAAGTATCATTTGTGAAGAATCTACCAGCTTTCAAGCTTTTCCTCATTCAAGCTTTAGTGTAATCAAGTACATTTGGTAACTTCTTTCCTTTAATTCCATGTTATTTTATCTTGATCTTGTGTTGAAGTTTGATTCTTGCTTGTGGTTGTTTTGATCATTTAAAAATCTCTATCTTTATTTTCTAGCTTCCTAGCTTATGAACTTATGCTTTTGAGTTATTAAGTTGCAATCAATTTCTAATTTAGTATAAGTTGTTAAAGATCTTCCTTTAAAACCCTTAATTAATGTTAAGTACTTATGTTGACTTATTCAAATAAGTTGACTTTAATTTTCCCTCCATTTTACTAATTTCAAATAATTAAGTTTTTAATAAGTTAATTAGTTTAAATTGATCGTTTTTAATATAAGCTTTAATTTCCTTTAAATGTTTTAATGTTTTTAAATCTTAATTTTCAATTTCAATCTTAGTTATAGAAACCGAAAGAAAAATGATTATCGCTTTCTAGGGTTAAATTAGTTTAAGTAAAACCGACGATAAGAACGATAAAGAAAACCGAAAGCCGATCACATCCATCCTCGAGAGACACGACTCGGGACAACTCACCGCACCTACAGTCGACTCCGTACTATTGCGGAGACGATTTCTAGAGCGTCGAGAAATCTTCGATCAGGTGTCGCACCTTAAAATTTTGATTTTGAAGAGGACGCAGGTAAGAAAAAAGATGGAAACATAGGGAGCGAAGAAACACCACCACAAGGAGACGCTGTGAACCAAACAGCAGCCACACCACCATCCTCGTCAGGAAAACAAAAGACGAAAAGACTAGAAGGGGTGGGGGCAAAAAGAAAGAAACCCCGGAAGTAATCAGACAGAAAGCTATCCACATAGGGACAAGGGAATGGAATGAGTTGCCGAGTAACAAACCTTGTTATGCTGACAAGGGGGTTCTTGAGGGCTTGATGGGATTAATATCTCCGGACAAAAGGGAAAAGATGGATGAACTCCTCGCAGGCAAGGCGAGACAGCAAGAAAAGGGAAAGTAAAAGGGCGGTTGGAAGGATGGCGAGTACATATCGGAGGAGTTGACTGATGAATAGAAACGGAGTAGAGAATGCTGACTATGGAAACCAAGTTCCGACCTACTTAAAAGTAGACAAAAACATCCAGTGGACTTCATGTCATCATCTAATGATGATCGCCTATACGTGAGTGGAGGATTACGTGGTCAACCTTATAAGCAGATGACCCAGCGGTATGAAAAGGAGCATGATAACAAGGATGGGTGATGGGTCAATACGGAAATCTTATAAACGTCATGGTCGGTGTTACGAAGAAGAGGAGTATGATTGTGAAAGTGAAGATCTATTCATGGATTACATGCGATAAAAGAGATTTTACAAACGCCGAGGTCGGCGTTATGAAGAGGAGGAGGACAATGAAATGGGACCAGGTACGCGATCGTTTAGTGATATGCAAGAGGCACTGATATCTTTGCAAAGATAGGTCGCTGGGGCAAGACTTGAAGAATCTATGGGGCATCCTTTATCAGACAGGATATTGAGAGCTACAATACCTCATTGTTACAAAGCATTAGAGCTTCAGTATGATGGGTTATCTGACCCTACGCGACACGTAAAAGGTTTCAAAAATGAGACGGTGTTAAGATAGTACACGGATGTTGTAGCATGCCGAGCCTTCTTGTCAACATTGAAGGGAATAGCACAGGGCTGGTTCCACTAGTTAGCACCGGGAAAAACCACTAGCTTCCAAGTTATAAAAGCAGCTAATGCTAAACTGCACACAAAAATTGCGCAATCCATCTTCCTAATGGTACAAAGGTCATGAGAGAGTCTGAAGGAGTATGTCAATCGATTTACTAAGGCTACATTACAAGTACCCACGGCTACAGACGAGATGAAAGATGGAGCACTCCAACAAGGGTTGAGAAGGGAGGACCTTCGTAAATCCCTAGCCAAGTGATCTGCATGAACATATGAGGAAGTCCTAGATAGGTGTGATAAATATATAGAAGTGGAGGAGACTGAGGATGAGTTTAGATTGCATTTTAGTGTAGAGGTCGCAGAATCAGACAGAGCCATTCCTAAGAGGTCTGAGTCTCGGAGAGAACGAGGGCGAGCTGTTCGAGGACTCTTCAATACGGGAACAGGTGAGAAAACAGCGACCAGAGCTTATAGAAGAGATTGGAGAGAAAAATATTACACACCTTTAGATTATCCAGTCGCAAGGGTGTTTACAATCATGGAGCGACAAATACCTGACGCTATCAGGTGGCCTGAAAGTTATACGCGACCTCCCACTAATCCAAATCTGAGTTGTTTTACAAGTTCCACAATAATTATACACACTCAACTGAGCGCTGTAGGTACTTACGAGATGAAATTGAAAGGCTTATTAAGGCCGGACACCTGAAAGAAGTCATATACATGGATAGAGATCCACGAGAACTAGTACAACCACTACCCCCACCACCTCCGGGAGGCCCACAACTGAACCAGATAGGGGAACAATCACAACAAGGTGGTCAAAAAAATGAGCAAGGAAGGGCAGGAGGAAATAAGGGAAGAATAAACATGATTTCAGGAGGGCCAACGGATGGAGACACAAATAATGAGCAAAAAAGTCATGCAAAGGCATCCCGACAAGGACCATGTGAGGTCGCTGTTATTAATAAGAGACCTTTGATATCAGGACCCATAATTCTATTTTGTCCCGACGAGCGACACGACCTGCAGGTGGAACACAATGACGCATTTGTAATTGAAGTTGAGGTAGCAGGGTACGAGGTCAGAAGAATTCTCGTGGATAACGGGAGCTCAATTAACATCATATTTCGGGAATGTTTGGATCAAATGAGCTTGAAGGTAAAGGTAAGACCTATAAAACCCCAAACTTACGCATTTAATGGCGCACAGGTTATCACCGATGGAGAGAAGCATTTCCTATAGCATATGGGAAAGGCGAACTGAGGGTGGAAAATAATATTAAGTTCTTGATCATTAGAGGAAATTCGGCATACAACAAGATATTAGGGCGACCTGCTCTTAATGCTTTTCAGGTGATCACTTCTACTTACCACATGAGTATCTAATATCTAGAGGGAGATAAAAAGGGTGAAATTATTACAGATCAACAGTTCGCTAGATCGTGCTATCAGATGACGGCGAGAAAGGGCATGAGTGAAGGCAAGCGAGAGAGAATGGGAGATCTTCAAGAAGGGATACTTAGCTCTACAAAGATGAAGGAGGAGGAGAATTATGTCCGCCCTTATGAAGAACTTATGGAAATTTCACTAGAAGAAGGCAAGCTGGAGTACACCACAAAGATAGGAACCCAGATGGTAGAAACCATAAAGGAGGAGTTGAAAGCATTGTTGAGGGAGTTTCGGGATATTTTTGCCTTTGGGGATGGAGAGCTACTAGGAGTATCCCCAGAGGTCGCACAACACCATTTGAATACTGATCCAGAGGCGCAATCTGTTCGGCAGAAAAGAAGACACTTTGGGGCAGAGCTAGACCAGGTAATTGAGGAGGAGTTGCAGAAATTGTTAAAGGCATGGCACATTCGGGAGATATAGTTTCTAGAATACTTATCCAATGTTGTGATGGTGCCAAAACCTTGGTAAAATTGGAGTATATGCGTGGATTTTCATGATCTAAATAAGGTATTCCCAAAAGATCACCACCCGCTACCACGCATTGAGAAACTAGTTGATTCGACCTCGGGCTGCGAGCTGTTAAGCATGATGGACACATAAAAGGGGTATTGTCAAATCCCCTTGGCGAAGGAAGACCAACCCAAGGTAAGCTTTGTCACCTCCACAGGTATTTATTGTTTCTTGTCTATGCCGTTTGGATTGAAGAATGCGGGGGCAACCTATCAAACACTGGTGGATAAAATGTTCAAATATCTGCTAGGGTATAACATGGAGGTTTATGTAAACGACATGCTGGTGAAGAGCATAAAGGTGGACACACACGTGCAAGACCTACAAAAGGCCTTTGTCATCCTAAGGCAATATGGCATGCGACTCAATCCAAAGAAGTGTGCGTTTGGCATGCGATCGGAAAATTTTATGGGATATATGGTGACAGAGTGGGGTATCAAAGTAAATCTGGAGAAAGTGCGAGTTGTTATGGAGATGCCACACCCATGCACGGTACACGACGTGCAGATACTAATAGGTCGAATTGTGGGGTTTAGTCATTTTATTTCCAGGTCAGCAGAGAAGGGCTTGCCCTTCTTTAGGACACTCAGGAAGGGGTCCAAGTTTTAATGGACAAAGGAGGCCGTAGAATATTTTGATAATCTTAAAGAATACTTGACAGAGATACCATTGTTGACCAAGCCAATGCCGGGCGAGGATCTAATTTTATATATATCGATTAGAGAGGTCGCAGTAAGTTCAGTGCTCATCGGGGAGAATGTAGGCGTGCAGAGCCCATCTACTACATTAGCAGGATGTTGAGGGGAGCTGAGCTGAATTATTCAGAATTGGAGAAAGGTGGGTTTGCATTGATCTATACGGCAAGGAAGCTTCGCCCTTATTTTTTGGGCTACAAGGTTAAGTTACGCACCAACCTAGCTCTCAGATAGATTTTAAGCAACCCAAATGTGTTAGGAAGGCTGGTGAAGTGGATAGTAGAGCTCAGTGAATATGATGTGGTGTACGAGCCTAGAACGACAATCAAGGTGCAGGTGTTGGCAGATTTTTTACAAGAGATGGTGCGACCTTCCGAACATGAATATGAACAGAAAACATGGTTACTGCATACAGATGGATCGATTATGACATCGGGAGTCGGGCTTGTAATCGTTTTGACTAGCCCAAAGGGACAAAATCTATATTTTGCCATGAGGTTGGGGTTTAAGGCCTCCAACAATGAAGCGAAGTACGAGGCACTGTTAGAGGGCATAGAGTTGGAAAGAGACCTGGGAGCGAGAAAAGTTATGGATTAGAAAGGGGAAGAACGCATGCTGGAGTATTTGAAAATGCTAAAGGAGGGGGTGATGCGGTTTGAGGAGTTTAAGCTTGAACCCTTACCACGAGCTGAGAACGTTCGGGGTGATTAGCTCGCCAAGATAGATGGAACATTAGATTGTGATACAAGAAAAGTCACATTGATGGAGCTAAGTCACAGCAGTATAGAGAAGGTTAAAGAAGTTATGGAGATTGATGCAAAGGAGGATTGGCGAACATCAATTCGGGGGACCCTCGATAAGGTGATCGCAGGAGATACATAATTATCTACTAAGGAAGCCAAGACAACATCATGTTTTTGTTTAACGAATGACTATCTGTACAAGAGTTCGCGTTTCGGCCAATATTTGAAGTTTTTGGAAAACGAAGAAGGGCTTGAGGTATTGCGGGAAATACACGAAGGATATTGTGGCGACCATGCGAAAAGTTGAGCATTTGTGGGAATAACCTTGCGAGCTGGTTTCTTTTGGCTAGGGATAAAAGGTATGGCGGGTGAGCTCATTATGACCTGGAAGAAATGTCAGATGTATGCGCCTGTCATCCATGTGCCCACGGATATGATGGTGATGAGCTCGCCTTGCCCCTTTGCGCAGTGGGGAATTGATATAGTAGGACCCTTTCCGAGAATGCCCGACAACAAATGCTACTTGCTGGTCGCGGTGGACTACTTCACAAGGTGGGTGGAGGCCGAGGCTGTGACGGGCATATGCGATCAAGATATCATTGATTTTATTTTTAACATTTTTTTTTGCAGGTATGACATTCCGCGAGTGCTAGTCTCAGACAATGGAACCCAATTTAATGGGAAGATGGTCCAACAATAGTGCAAACATATGGGAATGAAACAACGATTTGCCTCTGTAGCACATCCCCAAGCTAACGGAAAGGTCGAAGTCACTAATCGTATTATTGTGCAAGGAATCAAATTGCGATTGGAAAAGCAGGGGGACTTTGACATGAAGAGCTCACATCTGTTTTATGGGCTTATCGAACGACCCCGCAAATTACCACAGGTGAATCACCTTTTAGCCTGATCTACGATATGGAAGCTGTTATCTTGGCAAAAATAAGGGGAGGATCATAACGACTATCGACATTCAATGTGGAACAAAACAAACGACTAGCCAGGGGGGCCATTGAATTAATTAATGAGATACGTGACAAAGCTGTAACGCACGTGGAAAGATATAAACAATGACTTCAAGCAGGCTTTAATAAAAAGGTAAAACGAAGATACTTCTAAGTTGGCAACCTCGTCTAGAAGCGGGCTGACGCGATCTTCACCACAAGGAAATTGGACCCAAACTGGATAGGTCCATTCAAGGTCATCAAAATACTACAAGGGGGATCATATGTGCTAGAAGATGCAAAAGGAAAAGCTTTACCAAGAAGCTAGAATATCTGCTATTTGAAGAAGTATCATGCCTAACTCTCCAGATAATGGGCTAATACTTTCTATACTTCTATCTATACTTATTTAAATCATGGGCTAACGCTCCTTTAGGTCAGCGATGGACTCGTACTCTTGTCGCACTTTTTACCCGTTACGGACCAATATATATCAATAATGAATAAAGGGTTTCTTATGGAATTCAATGGGTTTCTATAGTTTATGAATATGGTTACAATCCCGACGCTTTTACCAGGTCGGTGAAGGAAATTATGGATATTACAGTGGATGGGTTTTTGTGCGGAACATTTTTGATTTACATGTTCTCACATGTCCTTAAATATGTTTGATTTACATATTCTGTGATATTTTGGGAGGAGACATGTTTGACTTACATGTTTCCTTTCAGTCTTTATGTTTTGGTCTTATATGTTGTATTTGTTTTAGTCTTATCTGTTTTGGTCTTATGTGTTATATTTGGTTTGTTCTTGTGTGTTCTATGTGAGTTATTTGGTCCATATGAGATTTTATGTGGAAACATGTTTGATTTACATGTCTTTACGTATCCACTAGTGCAGACATTGCATATCCAGAAGGGTAATTATACCCTATCCAGAATGCCTTTCTGTACCTTCTGTGGTGACATAGTTCTTGAAAGTCTGTACTTTCCAAAATGCTTTTTTTTACCCTTTTGGATTGGCGGACTTTCTAGAAGGGTAAAAAAAGGCGTTCAAGAAAATAAATTTTCTATTCTAGAATGGTACCATCCCATGTTGATCCGCCACTTTCCAGAACGACTTTTCGAAAATACCGTTCTGGTATGTGACACTATCCAAAACAGTATTTTTAAAAGGATGTTCTAGAAAGTGATACTTTCCAGAACGGTATTTTATAAAATAATAATCTTGAAAGTTATATGTTCCAGAATGGTTTTTAGAAAAGATGTACTGAAAAGTATAACATTCCGGATAGAATTTTCGAAAAATTGGACTGGAAAGTATAACTTTCCAGAACGATATTTTTGAAAATAACGATCTGGGAAGTGTCACATAATAGAGCGATATTTTCAAAAAGACGTTCTCGAAAGTATAACATTCCAGAACAGTGTTTGCGAAAAACTGATCTGGAAAGTAACTTTCCAGAATGGTATTTAGAAAAGACGTTTAGGAAAGTTATACTTTCCAGATCCTTATTTTATAATATCCGTTTTGGAAAGTTACTTTCCTGATATAAAAGCTATTCCGGAAATTGATACATTCCAGAACAACTTTTATAAAATAAAGATCTGGAAAGTATAACTTTCCAGAACATCTTTTCTAGAATTCCGTTCTAAAAAATTTTGCCTTTTAGAACATTATTTTTAGTATACGTCCTAGTATAAACACACTTTTATAACGTCTTTTCCCAAAAAAGGTTCTTGAAGTTTGAATTTTTATAACGCTTTCATCAAATGTAAAACATCAAATATACAATACTATTAAAAACACCAAATCCTCATTGAAATTATTATTCGCCAAATTCAACAACTCAATCCCTTCAAAGCACCCCAAACAATAAAAAAAAAAAAAATCACAATATTCATCAAGTGTTCAAAACAACAACCACTCACAAGTCACATAAAAAAAAAAGGTTTCATCATAGATATTTGTTCCTTAAACAAAAATAAAATGTAGTGCGCACCCTCAAGTAATGACCTTTAGAAAACACTCGGCCCAATGTGTACGAACTACATCAATGTCATCGTCCGAATAAGGTCCCTCCATATTGAATACCTACACGCAATACACATAACCCATGCAATACGCACAACTCATCACAAGATATCAATTGACAGGTTTTGAATTAATGCAAGTTGAATGGGATACGATTTGCCTTCTACAAAAAAATGATAATAATTTTGATTTATTATAATTACCTTTTCGAATGAGTCAACAATATCTAATTTGATGATCTCAAGCATATGTCGCATAACAAAGAGCCCGCATTCATCAGCCTCCCCTTGTTTGTAACACTGGAAATAAATAAATAAATCAATCAATACTCAACATATACATATTATGACCAATTAATATCCAACATATACATCAACATAATTTGATGTAGACACAAACGTTTTCGTCTGTATTTCAAACATTTTTTCGAATCTTAAAGTTTGTTTTGTGACAAATAAAACTTTTTTTCTTCCATAAATTACCTTTGGATAAACCCACTCAAGCTTCTTGAATTGACATGAGTGCATCCCTTTCACTAATTGGTATGCATTTGAATGCTCTATATCAAAATAAATTAGAAAAGCATCAAGTAAATGACAAATAAAACTAATGCAAAGAAGATTCTAAAGAAAACATACGTCTCAATCTTAGAGGAAATATTTTTCTTTGGTTTTTTTGGCAAACAACAAAACCAGGCCACATAATTATACTTGGGGCAAAGAACCATCAACTGCCAATGAGTCCTACAAAAGATGAAACAAGACATAATTTATTAGAATAAGAAATGTCAAAATTATTAATTAAAGAAACTTCTTACTCATAGATAGGTGCAAGGAAGCACTCAAAATCCCTTTCTCCAATTCTTTCTTGTAGCGTTTCTTCGATATTGCCATGCTGAATGTTCAACGGACTTATCAATACACATTTATTGTTTCTCTATGATGATCTTAATACGTTATATAGATACCTACAACATTGTAATTTCGTTAAGATGTTTTTATGGAGTTAGATATTATTTTTAGGTTCACAAAAATTAATTGTAAAATTTAGAGGTAAAAGAATACTTATTGTAAAATTGCATGACCGAAATCGAAATCTTTCGAGTTACTAACAACCCCATGACGTCCTCTTGATTTATGTACATGTCGAATTTCTTCAGAAACAACTCCGTCTTCAATACATACATATTTCGGTTGATTAATATCGACTCTCACAAACCACAAAGTTTTCAGCACATCACTATGAGTCTTGGGTTGGGACTTGGGTTTTAGAAATAGTTCCCTTTGAGAAATTCTCCACAGAAATAATTATAATATGTTAGTTCTAAATAATTATTTTAATTATAATAATTATTGTTGTTAATAATATGAATTATAATTATTACTATTTTAAATAATAAGAATTATAATTATTTACATCTCAAACTATATTTTATATATTACTTATAGTATTTATGTAGATCACATTAAGAGAATCTATAGAGTCCAGATTACTAGGGTTCTTTTATATTATTTCTAGTTTACATTATTTCATAAAAAAAGAGATAAGTACCTTTCGACCAACATGCTCGACCAACCTTCTTGGCCAAACAATGAAATTATTTGGTGCTTCTCCAACCTTAGTGACCTCTTTTGTCAGGAATGGAACTTGAGCATCTTGTATTACAACTCGTACAACTGTCACTCTCACCTCATTAGCTTTCATTTTGTTGTGGTGTACAATTGACCCAAAATCGAGAAGACAGCCATATGCAACTAATCACCTTTGCAGATCCTCAACATATAGCTCATATTCATCATTGTCTTCATCGTGAGAGGCCATAAGATTCGAATACTGGTCCGCAAAAGTATTACTCCCTTTTGCACTATTGACTACTAGAGCGAGGTGCTGTCCGGTGGATGTGGCTTCAGAGCTCAAATCATTTGTATCTTTTTCTCCATTTCAGCAATGGTGTTATTGAATTTCGCTTGTGACATCATTCCATTTCTTTTGCGTTGGTTTTCGAAGTAGGTACTCACAGTACATCCTTTCCCAACTCCCCTTACACGGAAAGGATGATCGAGATTTTCCTTTACAACAGCAAGTAAATCATTTGTGCCATATGCTTTGAAATTGCCGGAGGATTGTTGTTCCTCTAAAAAATCCTGCAACAAATGTTAATTAATTTCATGGTGTAATTGTGTAATGGTTAGTTCTAGTATTTTCTATGCCGGGGTACTTTTTGTGCTAGGGGTATTTCTTTAATAAGGTTAGTTTTAGTAACTTTCTCTAAAAACTAATACATTTTTCTATTTGATAGACAAAAGACAACTTACAATTTTTTTCAGCAATAATTATCGCTTCTGGAGTGGTATATTGTCCAGAAGGATTGATGCGCTCTCTCTTCCATTTCTCATGACGAGTGGGGCGAGATGGAAGAGGGATAATCTCCGACGGATCCTGTGAGGCTTCTTCTCTCTCCTTAACCTTCTCTTCCATCATTTCTTTCCAGTAGGTCGTAACCTCCACGAGATGCCCTTTGTGGACACTTATTATGAGATTGAACTTCTTGGGTCTTCTTCCTCTATGCATGCCATCAAAATATCAAGCAAATGTTACTAATGCACCACACACCTTCTTCCTCTTTGCATGCTATCCGGCCGGATTGGTGCAGGTACCCGGTCGGACAAAACACACTGTCTTATCATTCGACCAGATTTGTGCAGGTGTCCGGTCGGACAAAACACACTTTCTTACCATCCGACCAAATGAGGATGCTGGACTTTACCATCAGACTGGATTGGTTGGACATCTGACCGGACGACGATGCTGGGCTTTATTAAAAGTAATGATAAATAGAAATAAATAAATAAATCATATCTTCGTCTTAAAGATACAATCATGGTCCTCCAAGTTCTTGAACGACTTGTCGTCCCCATCAACAAGAAAATATAATTACTTTTTTAAATTAAAAAACTAACCAAATTAAGGCCTTTATATCTCCCATTTCTCAATCACACAATCTTTTCTAATTTATGAAATATTACTAGTTAAGAAAAATAACATGATTGGCATAGGATTGCACATACTCACTTCTTATGGGCGTACTCTGAACGAAAGCAAGAACGGACATCTTATTGCACAAACCTTTTTTATTTAATCTAGACAGAAAAATATTACCTTTTCCTCTGAAGTGAGTCGTAACGCAACGAAAGCATCCCAAGTAACTTTATTGAGGAACTTGTAATCATTTACATACGGGGGCTCTTTTATATCACCATATATGTAATCATTCATGAGGTTAGTCTTGAATACAGCCCAACGCCCCTCAACATAACTTATCCACTTCTTAAACTTCATTTGAAATTTCACATCACATTGAGAAAAATCGACTTCATTCTCGTTATCAAGATAAAAATATTGAATCTCTACTACATTATAGAATAAGATTGATTTTTGATAATGGAACAACATTTTGATTGAAAAATAATTAAAGAGAAATGATAAAACCTTCGTACCAATATCCCTTGCCAAACCAGCTCCTCAGTAGTGGCTGTCACTTGCTTCCAAGAACCTATTAGTGTGCTTGGCTCTTTTCGTCCCAAGAAGCCCAAATAACTACTACAGTTGTCGATAGTCGTCTTGTTGGGTCCAATAGCCACAAGTCTATGTTTGTCAATTAGAGCCTTCCATTTATCCTTGTTTCTCAAAATCAACCTCGCCATGCATGTCGATTTGCGACCAACGCGAGTACGGGTTAGCTGAACAGAAGTGCCCGACTGATCGGAAGTGCCCGGCTGATCGGAAGGTGGAATATGACCATCATCACCAATGCCACCCTCCATGCCTATTTACGCCGCCTGTTACACAATAAAATAAAACTATATCAAAAAGGGTGATTCATGAGTAACATTAACCAGCTTGTTGAAATTAGTACAAATAACTGATATATTAAAAAAATGTACAGATAAGAGAAATGAACAAAAAGAAATACAAAACATAAATAGAGAATAATGTTATATAATTTGTTTTCTAGCTTAATACATAATTGGTTGGTATGTTTTCCCATATCCCTTCACAATGATCGACCCTAATGGCACGAGCATCATCAATTTCATGTTCTGAATCCATATCGGGAAGAGATGAGAAGGCAGGTATCTCGTTCATATCTGAAGTTGACTCGTCATTATCATTACTAGATATTATTCTTTTGCCGTTGTAGACTAACACCATGTTCTTGTTACTCGGATCGGTAACATAAAATACTTGTTTTGCTTGGCATGCCATTACAAATTGCTCTCTTTTAGATCTTACTTTACTAAAATCAACCAATGTAACTCCCAACTCTTCTACTTTCACACCATTATTACCAACCCATTTACATTTGAAAACAGGAATCTTGAATTTAATGTAGTCAATCTCCCATATTTGCTCAATAATCCCAAAATATGAGCTTGTTGCACGTAGAGGGTTTTTATCTTTCGAACTTGAGAAATGCATACACTCAGATTCAAGTGTCACACCACTGTTTCGCATAGTACTTTTATCATCTTGCTCCTTCGTGTAGAAGGAATACCCATTTATGTCGTACCCTTGCCATGACAAGACGTCAGAATTAGGACCACTAGCTAACCATCTAATTAAATAAGATGTAGAAACATCGTTCATAACCTGGCCCTTCAACCAAGACAAGAAAGTATTGTTGTGCTCATTCACCAACCAAATTTCAGTTTTCCCAGGGTTTTATTCTTTTATCAACGCCTTGTGTGCATCTAAATAGGGCTAGTGATTCGTACGTTTTTGTTACACTTTTGTACATATTTTGAGTCATGTTCTAGTCTCTTTACCATCTTCCTAGGTCAAGAATAAGCTATTTTGCATGATTTTGTCTTATTTAGCCTTTCGCTTAGCTTCTCGAGTTTTCATTCAATAATTAGCCATTTTTCTTGTTTTTCCATTTCAGCCGAATCAATTGATGAAAACCGGGAGATGAAGACCAAGAATCAGCGCTCGAAGTAGCCAAAAGAACAACTATCCAACCGGATAAGACAAATAACCGATCGGATTGACCTTCAAGACACGCACCGATCGAAGAAGAACTACGTCCAACCGGTCAAGAGGACAGAGATTTTCATCCGATCGGACCAATGAGAAATCCGATCGGATTCGAACGTTACTAATGCAGATTTTCAGGATTCTTCAGTTACGAAATGGTTCTTGAGCCTATTTAACTCAGAAATCTGTAGAGAATGATCATCCTTTCACCAACGAGACTGGATCATATTCATTTGGAAAGAAAATTGACAACTTTCTCGACTTTTGACCTATAGCCCTTACGACAATAATACTTAGAAGTTAGATCGGTTCAGATAATCGTTGAAGATGGAGGTTCTTGACAAGCTTCCTGGATTCAGCGAGGTTCATTTCATTTCCCAGATTAGCAAGGATTTGGCAAGATTCATCGTAGTATCGTGATTGAGAAATCTCACGATTTAGTAATCTCTAGATTTTATCTCGCAGTTTAGTTTCGTAGTATATGTTAGATAATGATTTCGTAAAATTATGTTGGATGTTTCATGTGGATCGTTTATGATTGATTATCTATGAACGATTGTTGACAACTTGTTTTATGATCATTGCTGATTGGTATTATTTAGTTTTAAGTAATTGGTTTGGTTGATAAGTTTTGATTGTGTTTCGTGAATGCTTATCAACTGTTTAATTGAATGTCTGAATGAGATTTGGTAGAACAATCTTTAGAATAAGTTACAAAAAAACATTGTTGAGTTTGTTCATCGATTAAGTTACTCTTGCGAAGAGGTTGACGCCCTCAGAGCAAGATAGGTTATCGAGTTTTTTAAAATTAAGTACTTTGGTGATTTTTGAAATAAAAACCTCGTTGATCACGTGTTTAGCATTAGAATTTGTGTTTTAATAAACATCGTTGACTCCATATTTCCACTTCTCGAGAGATCGACCTGAATTTAACTTACCGGTCTACAAGTGACCAGGTTCTCTTGCGGTCGAGCTAACCTTTTAGAATGTAGATGCGCATTGGTTTAACTTGGATTTTTAATTTTGAAAAGAGTAACACAAAAGCTCGGACTCAGAATTTGGCGCTGTTGCCGGGGAGTGGCAAAGGTGTTAACGAAGTTTATTCGTGTTAGATTTATGTTTATGTTAGTTTTTGGTTACCACTCGATACGTTGAATTTGTTTGTTGTGTATGCAAGGTCGTAGTGGCCTAAGAGTTGAACTTGCACCACTCATAGACAACATCGAACGAGTAGGGAAACCAAGGAGACTTTTTCCTTTCCCCGACGGGAATCAATTCAAAGAAACTCAAGCCATCATGTCGAATAATCCACCTAATGGAGGCCGAGGAACCGGAGGGAGATGAGGAAGAACAAATGGTTGAGGGAGAGGGCAAGACAAACCACAACCCTCCTCACGATCAACCATATGGCATGCCACCCGAAAAGGACATACGAAATCAAGATCCACCAAATGAAATCCAAAATGAGGATGCACGAGCATTTGCTCAATTTGAAAATCAAGAGCATGATCGTGATGAAGAACCGAGAGGACATGAAGTTCTTGAAAATGTTAATCCACCGGCGCAAAACAGGGTACCATAACCCCATGATGACCACCGAGTTTTTTGGCCAGAGCAACCAGTCGATCGGACACCATAACATTTCCTAAACCGAGAGGAAGCCCGAGCTTTCAACGCATGGGAAAATCAAAGATTCGAAGACAATCATGTTGGAGATAGAGGGCCCCAGCCCCAAAACAACCAACAAAATCACTTTGAATTTGAGAACCGAGCACGAGGACCAAATCATCCAAGAAACGGGAGGAACGAGCCAATGTTCCGTATTTGACAAAATGACGAGTGCGACCAACAATATGAAGATGAACAATATAATTTTGGAGGAAGAAACTTTCGTTGAGGCCGAGGACAACTATATCCAAATGAACACCGACAAGGAGATCTCGTGTCCCCGACCATTGGCCCATATATTTAAGCAATTGTCTTAAGCCTCGCGGCATGAGACTATAAATTGAAGCTAACATTTTCAACCAATTTCCAACATTCTATGGTATGGAAAACAAGGACCCGCTCAACTTTATTCGAGAATTTTACGCAGCGGTGTCCGGAATTCCAGCATTTGGCTTGAATGAGAACCAACTAAGGATGAGATGTTTTCCGAGCAGCTTGAAGGACAAGGCCAAACAGTGGCTATTATCATTGCAACCCAATTCCTTAACTAATTAGGATATGGTGTTCAAGAAGTTCATGGGCAGATATTATTCGGTTCAAATGACGACAAAACTAAGAAGAGAAATCACCAAATTCGAACAAATGGATGAAGAATCATTTCACGGGGCGTGGTAACAATACAAAGGACTCCAACATGCATGCCCGCATCATAACAATATTCCCAAAATGGTCAACAACTATTTCCACGAAGGATTGTTGCCAAACTTCAAGCAACAAGTCGAGAACAAGGCCGGAGACTTTGGAAACTTAACCGCGATGGAGGAATGGGATTTGTTCGAACTTTTGGGTGAGAAATCGAGGCAAAGAAGTTTGAGATCAAGGAAACTTGGAGTGAATGAAGTATCGGTATCTAAAGGGGAGACTAGCAAACTTGAGGAGCTTACAAAACGAGTTGCAATATTGGCAGGAATGTAGAAGCAAGAGAAGGAGACGAGGATACCATCATATGAAACGTGTGGGATTTGTGGAGCATCTGGATATGGAGCCAACACCTGCGACGTGATATTTGACGAAGACGAGGATGAGGAGGTGAATGCCGTGCAAGAATTCCAATCCAACAACAAGTTTAGCCAAAAATTCACTAAAACCTTTAACTCGTACCATCCGCCTATCTGAGACCACCCAAACCTTAGGTATGGTCCGGGAAGTCCAAATTACGCACCACCACCCAAGCACACGGATCCTCAATACTTGCCACCACCACAATCGAGCGAAAATCAAGGAGGATCGAGCAACTACAACTCCTATCAGAATAAGGGGCAAGGTGGTTATCAACAGCATTTTACACAAAGGCAAAGTCCACCACCACAACAACAAGTTCCACTTCTTCAAGATTCTAAAGAAGAACTATGACTTTGGAGGTAAAGGCAAGAGACGGAAACGCTACGCAATCGTGAGGAAACTCTTCGAACCATCAAGGAAAACAATCGAACGAATAAATAAATGGAAAAGTTGGAAATGATGATAGGACAACTTTCCGCATCCGTAGCAAAACTTTGAGCCGACCCCACCAAACTCCCCAGTCAACCCGAGCAATCAATGGTCGTACATGTGTTACGAGGAGGCAAGAAAGTCAATAACGGAATTGGAGCGATGGAGGGGGAGGATCATGATGACGAATGCAATTCGAAGGGGAAATCAGCCAAGGAATCTGACCGGATGGGCCAAAAATCCGACCGGTATGATGGGCAGGTAGTTTTGTCCGATCGGACAAAGCAACTTTTTGATCGGACCGGGGGAAAAGGAGTTTCACCCGAACGGATGGAGCGAAAATCCGATTGGGATGTTGGACAAAAGAATTTATCCGATCGGATGGGGGAAAGTTTCGGCCGGACCAGAGAACAAGAAGTGTTCTCCGATCGGATGGGAGAAGGTATCCGGCCGGATGACACTATTTCGCAGGAGAATTTGAGCGTGCTAAAATAGCAACGAGTCATCCGAGATTCGGTGCCATATCCAAACAGACTCAGGCCAGCAAAAGAGAGCATGAAATTTATGGAGTTTTACCATATGTTGAAGAACGTGAATGTGAACTTACCATTGTTTGATGTGATCAAGGAAATTCCGGGATACGTAAAATTCTTCAAAGAATTAGCGTCAAAAGTGAGGAAACTAGAGGCAAACGAAAAAATAGTCCTATCAAAGGAAGTAAGTGTAATTTGCCATCAACCACTACCACCGAAAGTGGGCGACCCAGGGAGTTTCTGCATTACGATAACTCTGGGGGATGGGCCAAAATAGAGAGGAATGCTCAATTTAGGGGCAAGGATCAACTTGATGCCCTACGCCTTTTACAAACAGTTCAACCTTGGGGAGATGAAAAAAACAAGTTTAAGACTTCAATTAGCTCAGTGCGACATCATTTGGGCATAGTCGATGACGTTTTGGTAGAAATCGGTACCTTAGTAATCCCCGTGGACTTCATGATATTAAATGTCGGAGAAATTTCAAAATCGAGCAAGGAGCACAAGATTCTTCTTGGTAGACCTTTCATGGCAAATCACACACCTTGATAGACGTAGGCTGAGGAAAGATGACACTTTCAGTGTTTGATGAAACGGTGATGTTCTCACTCAAAAGTATTCAAAGCGTTCCTTCACATTCAATGGAACTTGATCATTCTTATCTAGATTCAGTGGATCAATACGTAAAAGAATTATTCGGAATCACACCTTTCGAGGAATGGAACATCAAGGATGACGGATTCAAACGGATGGGGTGGTCGACTTATTTGAAATTGACGAGGAGCACGTAAGCAAAACATCTATTCAACCCGTGCTAGAACCAAAAGTTGAGTTGAGACCACTTCCGAGCCACCTCAAATATGTTTTTCTAGAAGCCAACGGGAGGAAACCCATGATAATTTTTACGAAATTAGCCGAGCATGAAGAAAAAGAATTGATCGAGGTACTTAAAAAATACAAACAAGCAACTGGATGGAGCATCGGGCACGTTAGAGGAATAAGTATGGTGACGTTCATGCATTGGATTGAGCTCGAAGAAGGAGCGAAACCAATAAGGTACGGACAAAGACGCTTGAGTCCGACACTTCAAGAGGTAGTTAAAAAGGAAATCTTCAAGCTTATTGAAGAAGGAATTATCTACCCCGTATCCGATAGCGAGTGGGTTAGCCCAGTGCATGTCGTTCCAAAGAAAGGAGGCATAACAATCGTAGAAAATGAGAAGGGAGAGGTTGTTCCAACGCGCTTAACCACCGGGTGGCGCATGTTCATTGACTACCGAAAACTCAACGCAGCAACAAGAAAGGATGACTTTCCACTTCCATTCATGGATCAAATGCTCGATAAACTGGCAGGGCACTAATATTATTGCTTTTTAGATGGCCTTTAAGGTTATTATCAATCAGAAATAGCTCCGGAAGATGAAAAGAAGACGACATTTACGAATCATTTTGGCACGTATTCTTACCGGAGAATGTCATTCAGATTGTGCAACGCACGAGCAACGTTCCAGCGATGCATGCTATCCATCTTCATCGAGTTCATTGACGACTTTCTCGAAGTCTTCATGGATGATTTCTCGGTATATGGCACATCTTTCTCTCATTGCTTAAATAATTTGACTAAAGTACTTGAAAGATGTGTGGAATCTTGTTTGACATTGAGTTGTGAAAAATCGAACTTTAAGGTGAAAAGTGGGATTGTGCTTGGGCAAGTTATTTCAAGTAAAGGGCTAGAAGTTGATAAAACAAAGATTGATGTTATTTAAACACTTCCACCACCTAAAGATATTAAGGGGATTAGAAGTTTTCTAGGACACGCGGGATTTTATCGGCTTTTCATAAAAGATTTTTCTAAAATTTACCGCCTGTGGTGTAAATTATTAAATAAAGATGTGCCTTTTGAGTTCGATGATAAACGTATTGATGCTTTTAAAATATTGAAGGAAAAACTCACACGGGCACCGGTTGTAGTTGCACCCGATTGGTCGCTACCATTTGAGATTATGTGTGACGCGTCTAACGATGCGGTGGGGGCTGTTTTGGGGCAACGAGTTTATAAATTGCAATAAGAGTAATATATTATGCTAGTCTCATGCTAAATAGTGCACAACATAATTACATTACCACCGAACGTGAATTATTTGTCGTAGTATTTTCATTAGATAAATTTTGTTCTTAGATAGTTGGGTCAAAAGTAATTGTGCACACCGATCATGCGGCCTTGCGCCACTTATTCATTAAAATCCAAAGTAAACCAAGGTTGATTCATTGGGTTCTCCTTTTGAAAGAATTTGACGTTGATATCAAGGATAGAAAAGGGTGTGAAAATGTGGTTTCCGACCATTTATCTCGCATGTTAGTAGATAATAAGTTTAGTAAACTTGATTTTGTTGATGACATTTTTCCATATGAGGGTGCTAACATTTTCGAAAACATTGGTGAGCATTGGCATGCTGATTCTGTCAATTATCTTGCGTGTAATATTATCCATAACCACCTTTCTGCACAAGAACTAAATGCATGAGTTTCTTTTGGGACGATCCATACCTATACAAACGTTGCAAGGATGGACTCTATCAAAGGTGTGTACCGGACGAAGAAAAGAGCAATGTATTGAGGTTTTGTCACGACGAGGGAGGACATTTCGGTAGTAAAAAAACAGCATTCAAAGTCCTTCTATCTGGTTTATATTGGCCCTCAATATTCTCCAATGCACACCATTACTGCAACACATGTGATAATTGTCAAAGGTTGGGCTCGATAGGAAAGAGGAATGAGATGCCATTGGTTCTGAATCAAGTGATCGAAATCTTTGATGTATGGGGCATCGGTTTCATGGGACCATTTCCAAAAAGTGGAGAGTATGAGTACATCCTTGTTAGAGATGACTATGTCTCGAAATGGGTGGAAGCTATACCAACCCGGAAGGCCAACTCCAAGCTCGTTCTCAAGTTCTTACACGAAAACATTTTCAGCCATTTTGGAGTGCCAAGAGCGATAATAAGCGATGGAGTGAGCCATTTCTATAACCGTGCTTTCGAGCGGTTGATGAGAAAATATGGAGTGCGACACAAAGTAGCAACCTCCTACCATCCACAAACATCAAGACAAGTGGGAACAAGCAATCGACAAATCAAGGGCATTTTGGAGAAGACAGTGAAGCCAAACCGTAGAGATTGGGCGATGAAACTCGTTGATGTATTATGGGCGTATCGAACGGCCCACAAAATGGTTTTGGGCATGAGTCCTTTACGATTAGTTTATGGAAAAGCTTGTCATCTCCCGGTAGAGTTGGCACACAAGGCGGAATGGGCAATACGAAAGCTTAATATGGATGTCAACGAGGCCGTCGAATTTCGGAAATTAGAACTAAGCGAGTTGGAGGAAATAAGAAACTATTCTTACGAGATGGCATGGGCAAGCCAACAAAAAGCTTGTTCCAAAAGAATTGGAGGTAGGGAAACTTGTCTTACTATTTAACTCACGTTTTAAACTATTTCCAGGGAAACTCAAGTCGAAATGGAGTGGGCCATATTTGATCACTAGTATCAACAAGTTTGGGGCCGTCACTTAGTACGACAAGAAAAGCAACTCCACATTCCAAGTAAATAGCCATCGGGTGAAATTATAACATGGGGGACCCATTCCTAGAATTGATCGTGAAGTCATGCTACTTGACGATCCACCTCAAGACTCTTAAAATAAAAGAGGCAACGTCTAGCAAAGGCCGTTAAAAGTTGCACTTCTTGGGAGGTAACCCAAGTGTGTTTATAATTGTTTTTTATCTTTGTACATATTTTTCATACTGGTAGTTGTTATTTGTGTTAATTTTTAATGTTGGGTGCACGAGTGTTTGTATCTGTTGACGGTCGTTATTGTCCCGAGGACCGGGAAACAAACCAAGCCGGGTCACGCGAGGGAGTTGGTGAATTCACTAGACCATCGAGAGTGTGGAGCTTCACCTGCCAGGCAGTAGATCTCGAACTCGCGAGGATCTGTCGAGCTGCCCATGCCGAGCAGCCACATTGATGGCGTCAAACTACCGGTGGCATTTGCGCGGGCTGCCGAGCGTCACTACTGAGCTCCCACGCCGAGATGACGGCATCAGGCCTTCAGCAGCATTTGTGCGGGCTGCCGAGCTCCTCATGCCGAGCTACCGAGCTGAAGGCGTCAAGCCTCCAGCGGCATTCACGTGGGCTGTCGAGCACCGCTGCCGAGCTCCTCACGCCGAGCTACCGAGGTGAAGGCTTCAAGCCTTCGGCGGCACTCGTAAGTGCTATCAAGCAACTGTCGAGCTCCCTATGCCGACCAACCGAGCTGAAGGCGTCAGGCCTCTGGTGGTATTTACGTGGGCTGCCAAGCACCGCTGCCTAGCTACTCATGCCCAGCTGCCGAGCTGAAGGCATCAAGCCTTCGGCGGCACTCGCGCGGGATATCAAGCACCACTGCCGAACTGCCAATGCCGAGCTGCCGAGAAGATGGTCGCGGGTAGACGCCCTGAAACCCGGCCGATAAGAAAAATAGATGAGGTCGGCACTGAGTCAGTGGGAAATCCCTGAGGTCGGCGTTAAGTCGGTGGACATGTGAGCAGAATATGCGGAGAACCAATGGGAAAGCGACAAGTGTCTAATTAGGTTTCAATAGAAAACTATAAATAGTCTCTCCAAGAGAAAGATAAGGGATCCCCGATTTTTTAGAGAGAGAAACATAGAGAGTATTAGAGAGAAAAAGCTTGTAATTGAAATCAAGCACTGGTAAAGGGTCCGGCCAAGGCCGATTGTTAGAAGAGTTTTAGTGGTGTTGAAATATATCAATGGGTTCTTGACTTGGTATTATCAGAAACCGATTCAATTGTAAGTTTCAAGGTGTTTCAAGCTTTGAAAAGTAAAGGAAAATGGAAATAATGCAATTAACCTATCTAAACTACATTAGAAATTGAAATAACAAGTTGTTCGAATGCCTCGGTCGGATTCCTTCAATGAAAATGCAAGCAAAATAAAAAATTTAGCAAAAACAAGCAAGTTTCACCAAGTACAAGCATGCATGCACAAGGTACAACTATGCATAAAATCCTAAATAATGCAAATAAGCAAATATTGAAAGCATGAATAGAAAGAGCAATGGAAATTGACGTCAAAGTTTAAATCTTTATGGAAAATAACAAGCAACGAAGTGTAGATCTAAGGTTAAGCATGAAACAAAGCATGGAGATTAAATTGCAAATAAAGCATGTAAAAAACTCAAAATCAAGATGATCCAAGACCCGATCTATGATATTGACGTGTCACTCATCTATATTCCATAGCCAATTCTTAAGATCTAACATGAATTCAAGGTGTTAAGACAAAAGGCATGAAATGAAGAAAAATGCATGAAACATATCAAAATTAATTGAAATTAAACCAATCAAGGACTTGATCTAAGCTCTAGGTGTGTTACTTAACTAGATTCTATAGCCAATTCACATGATTAAACAACAATTCTAATAGTTAGGCAAAAAGCATAAAATAAATGAAGAACAAAGCATGAAATTAAAAGAAAGCTTACTAAAATTAAATAGAGAATTTAAAAGCTTGATTGAATTGCAAGGAATTAAAAATCCAAGGGAGTACTTGAATCCTTCTTGAGCTTAAAAACCCAAGGCAAAAAGCTTGAAAATCTAGTCTAAGAGCTAGAGAGAATAAATCCCAAACCCAAGCTTGGGTCGGGAGGAGGTGTGTTTTTTCTAATGGAATGAGTCTATCTATTTATACAATCTAATTAGAGGTAAATTGGTATATTATCACTTGTAAGCTTGGATTTTTCCATATTTGACCAAATTTGACCAAAAATGGTCTAACTAGACCATTTGGGTCGATATGGCTTGGTATGGCTCGGATGCTGGGCGAGCTGGCTCGGCGCTGGCGGGGAATGGCTGGCCGCTGTCGGAAGCTCTCGGAAGGAGCGTGCGGGTATGGCCGGGTGGACTCGGAAATCATGGCGCGCAGTCGATCGACTGGCACGGCTGTCGATCGACAGCTCTCGGCAGGATGGACGTGGGCGAAAACACACTGTCGAGCAGTCGATTCAACTGCTCGGCAGTCGATCGGCAGCTCTCGGCAGTTGATTCGGCAGCGCTCGGTGCTCTCGGCAGCTGTGGCTCGCAGGCGTCGGCAGGCTCGACACTAGGTCTCGGCAGGCGTCGGCGGGCGCTGTCGGACACTGGGTAACACAGTGTCAGCCATAATACTTCAAATCGAGCTCCGATTCCACTAAAACTCCACTCGTAAGCCCATACTCGACCATATTCAGACTAGAATACTTCAAAATACCTAATTTAAATATAAAATTAATTAATTATGATTAAAATAGCCATATTAAGTATAAAATCAAAAAGAAACACGAAAAACAACAAAACGAAAAAACAAACGAAAAACCTAATAAAACTAGACTAAAAAACTACTAAAATCAACATAAACTCCTAATTGAAAATAAGAGAAAAGCACCACAATTACATGCAAGACAGGAGGGCTAAAGGTTGTGATTTTTGTGTTTGCTCTTCGTGACCTTAATTTGTGTTTTAATTTGTTACGTTTATCTTTAGTATTTTATTTGTGATTTTTCTTTTTTTTTTCTACTGGTACGTTTAATCTTGTGCGTTGAGTGTTGTGTATGCAAGGTAAATCTCTTGAGTCTTGATTCAACTACCTATATAAAATAAAAATAATAAAAAAAAAATATCTAACTATCGAGGGAATCTTTCATATGATAACAAGCACCTCCATTGTGCCATTCGACCGGCCATTCTATTAAGCACCGCAATGCAGAATTACTATCCTGACGAGTACGACCAAAAGTACCGCCCATTTTTTCATGGGCTTCAGAGCGAGGATCCGCTAAAATTCATCCAAATGTACGAGGACATCACCTAGAATTCCCCTCTTATTGGGCATACTAGAGATCAAGTAAGGATGCAACTTTTCCCTTTCACACTAAAGGATCAGGCAAATAAATGGTTGAGAAAATTAGAGCCTGATTCCTTGCAAACGTGGGAGGAAGTATACGATCAGTTCATGTGGGCGTTCTACTTACCTAATGAAGAATGTGATCGTTGTGGAGCCCAAGGACATTCGGCGAATGCATGCACAGTGACATTTTACGAAGAACCACATGAGGAAATTGTCGCCATTCAGAATTATCCAAGCTACGACCCTTATACCTCTCCGGACTAAATTTCCTACTCGAGCTATGAAGAATACACCCCACCTATTCCAGATGATTCAGACGAGGAGTTAAAGGCGTGGAAGCGAGACCTATCTAAGACTATGGAGAATTTCGAGACAATGTTTGGTCAAATAATGACTTCTTTAGTAAAAAGGTCAGTCGAGATGGACGAACCTCCAAATCAACCATATCTGTCGATGCTTGATGTGATTAAGCCCGCCTTGGATATTGAAAATTCAAGCTTGAAAGATCATTTGGGAGATATATGTGAGGAGAAAGTTATAGAGGATTTTGTTGTGCTCACTCCTTTTGTGCTTTGCGATGAAGTGTTCAATAATAATGTTGGGGTGTTGCCATTGGAGAAAACCCACATGACGTTGAAGATTCGAGCCTGCTCGAGCTCATTGGGAATGGAGGTGTTGCGATGCCCAATTTAGAAAAGGGTGAGATTATCGGACCTCATTTCGTTCCACCCGAACCATTATAGAGTCTTAATCTTGAAGCGGTGGAAGAATTATTGGAGGGAGATTAGATTATTGAGCCTCATACCATGGCACTCGATGCTTTAATCAATATTGAGATGGAGGTGGTGGACATGTTAGTTGACAGGAATTCCAATCCCCCTCCCCTATGCCCGAATATAGATTTAAATGTTTTTCAAATTGTTGAGGGGGATATCAATGAAGTACAGGTGTTCAAGTTGTTCGAGGGGTTTTCCGTTTGTTTGAAAAACTTCTTAATTTTTCCTAAGGTTAATTTTTAATATGTTCATAGTGATAGAATACTTTCTTTTTCGACCTCCAAAGCGTGTTGAAGTTCTTATTTCTCTACGAATTGCTTACCATGCCCGCCTTGATAATTTTAATCGCCCATTCCTACTCTTAGAGAACACTAAGGCGTGGCACGATCGTCATTTATTTTTGGATCCAGGATAGCATCATTCGTAGAAGGCGTCGAGCTTTCAACGTTAAACAAGCGCTTCAGGGGAGGCAACCCAAGTGTTTGTTTTCTTTTTCTATTTTTCCTTAGCTTTTGTTTTGGTTTTTCTTTCCTTTATTTTATTAGTTGTGTCTTTGTTGCGGTACGTTTATGCGGTGTTGATGTGCAAAAAAATTTGAGAAATTCGCTAAAACTGGAGACTTCGCGGTTACCTAGCGGTAATACCTACCGCTAGCATTCCCGTTAGCAATCTCACCTGGGCGTTAACGACGAGTTCAACTGCTAAACTGGCCGCTAGGAAGTAACAGGGAAGGGATAAGAATTTACTTAGCGGTGGCACTGACCGTTATACTTACCGCTACCGTTGCACAGAGCACTTAACGGTTGACCTAGCAGTTGTCCTTACCACTAAGGTTACCGCTAGCGTGGTCAAATCTCTGAAACTGTGCGGAAATCCGAGCTAAAATTTTTTCCTACAAGGTTGTTAATAAAGACATTTCCAATCACGAGATTCAAGACGAAAGATGATTGCACAATGCTATTTGGAGCATCTCGACTATTCAGGTACTCATTCTTACTCCTTTCCTCTTTGATTTGCTTTTATATATATTTATGGCAATCAGGAGATTGCCGGGTTTTTAGAGGGGGGAGGATGGTTGAGTATGATTTATGTTTTATAAATGTGCAATTTAAATTCGTGATTTGTAGTAGCCAGTATTTGAATGTGATTGATCGCTATTCCCGTGCTTGATTGTGTTTGTCTGACTTGCCTGTCAAAGTTGACTATGCGTGATTTCAGGTTCTTGTCTTTGAGCGTGTATAAGTGCATAAAATTTTTCAAATTTATTATTTATATATTGTACAATGGTACTTGGACGCAAATGATTTCGCAAAACCCAAAAAGCAACGTCAATTCAAAACTTTTCATGCAAAAGCCAGTGAGTAGTCTGAGTGTTTATCATCTTTACATGTATTTGAGTGAGTTCTGTTTTGAGATCTCTTTGAAATTGTTGTGTGTAGTTAGCTTTGAACATGACGTTAAGTCACAGAAAAAACCTTATTCCGGCCATATCCATATATATTAGCCACTATAAATTCCGAATGAGCCCCTCATAGCCAAATAATCCATTTCCTATAGCCATGAGTGTTTGTGAGTCTCCTACGATCATTAAAAGCGTGGGGTAGGAGTTAGTTACTTTTATTGGTTATTTGTGTTTTGGAGATTTTATCAAGGATTTATAAAAAAAATTATAATTAGTGTAAGGATCACCACCCCTCAAGAAAAAAGAAAAAAAAAGAAAAAAAAGGATGGTGAATCGTATTTAGTCATTGCCTACGCTAATAAAGGCTTTTGTTTAGTATTGATTTTTCTTATGAAGCCTAAATGTTTAAGAGGCAAGAGTTGTGTTGAAGAAGAAGCATATCATGAGCTTCTAAGTTGTTTAAGTGGTTTGTTCAAAAGTCGGTTTACAGTTGCGAGTTGAGAAATAGCCTACAAATAATGGCTACGTTATGAGTGTTTAGTGAGATTTTTTATTTTTGGATGAGGTGAAGCACATTGCTTCGTGATTAGAATAGTTGGGTGAGTTATTGATAACGTTAGATCGTGAGTTAGCCACACGACTTATATATTCCATAACCGTCCAAAGAGCCTACATTACAACCCAAAAAGACCTTTTCCGACTCTTTGTTTGTTACACACTTAAATGCGATAGAGAAGTTTTCAATTTTCGGTGCTTGGTTACTGTGCTTGTATTTTGATGAATCGAGTGTAAACACGTCCCTATAAAAAATTCTTGAGTGATTGAGCATACACATATATATTATCCTTTGTGAGGAAGCATGATTTTATTTGTTGGAACGACAATGTAATAATGGTCGAGCATTTGGGGTTGCGTTAAATTTATCTATTTTTTCAAAATTATCTATGTAGCACGACACGACTCTTTGCTTGGACTTATTTTCATTCTTGTTATTCTTTGAAACTATCGTTTGTTCGAGGACGAACAAACCAATTAAGCGTGGGGTATTTGATTAACGTATATTTGTCCTTATTTTTATTAGTATTTTAGTTAGTTTTTCTTAAATTTTTTGGTATAAGTTAGGTAGTTTGAGCTTAATTTAGTATTTTTATACTTCCAACTTATTTTACCGTATTTTGATCATAATTGATGTAAATAGGTGATTATTCGTTATTTTTCACCTTACAGCAAAGTAACCGGAAGAGTTCAGCGTGTAAATAGATTAAGTTTGATATTTGAGAGTCGAGAACGAGCTTTCCGGTGAAGAAGTCGCAGAAAGATCGAGAAAATGAGACGTACAACAAGTAGCATTGATCGACGCGAGAGTCGACGCTACGTCGACGCGATCCTGGCCCACGACGGTCGACCCTATGTCGATGCGACGTCGAAGAAACTCTCTGTTGCGTCGATCCATGCCTGCGTCAGTTGACGCCCCTGCCCAGTCGACGCGCGCACACCGGCAGCGTTGATGCTGAACCCTTGCCCGCGTCGGTCGACGCCCAATCGACGTGACTGCCCAGAAACGCATTTTTAGGGTTTCTTGTTGCCCAAGACATTGAAAAACTATAAATACCCTATGTATTTTGGATTTTTAACACACATAATCATATTCGTAGGGTTCCTAGGCCTTTTGGGGGCTGACAACTGTAACAAGTGCCCTTCTATTTCTTTAGTTACTCTTTAAATTTTTTAGTTTTAAATTCTTAGATTTTAGATTAGAATAGATAGTTTAGATAATTTAGATTCAAGACTTCTCTTGGAACGCTGTAGCTTTCTTCGTTTAATTAGTAAGTTTTCTATTTACTTTCATTTAATTAGTTTAATTAAATTCTTATGCTTTTAACTCCTGCTTGCCAGTTAATTCAAAACAAACAACCCACCCACCCACCCATGTATGATGAATTCTATAATTGATTGTGTTGGGTTTATGATGATGATATTGATGAGAGTTGTTGTCTAGATCTAATGAGTCTAGAGTCTAGATTCATTGTAAACCATCAATTGGGTTTTCCCAAGACGTCGTGAAGACGAATCGAAACTCTAGAACTCTAGTTTTCTTAAATTATTTTAAAAGTCTTTTAATTAATTAATTCATAGTTAAATTAACCTTAGACCTTAGATAATTAATTCTTAGTTAAATAATTTCTAGATTTAATTTAATTGCTCATAGTTAAAATAATATTTAGTTTTAAATAATTAGTTCATAGTTTAAATAATCTCTAGATTTAATTAATTAGGTAATAGCTTAAGGTAATCTTTAGATTTAATTATTTCCT
>BMAC01001086.1:48535-58781 GCA_014905375.1 Phtheirospermum japonicum
ATATTAGTTTTATTTTTATTTTCTTATTCGTTAAATCAAACACAAAACGAACTTCTGAATCTAGTCTTCCTCGAGAGATCGACTCGGTTTAACTTACAAACCTACATGCGAACTCGTACTCTTGCGAGCGAGCTTTTGAATAATTGACAAATATTTATAAAGTAGGAACACAAAAGTTCGAATCAGTCATCGGGGCACTTCAAAACCACCATTCCACCTGAAGACCTAGCCGAGATGAGTTTCATTTTCCCACTTGGAATGTTTGATTTTTGCGGATCCTATTTGAGCTATGCAATGCGTCGAGAAAGTTCCAAAGAGTGGACCCTCCCGACAAGGAGGAGATTATTTTGGTGGATCCTTCCGTTATCTTTCCACCTTGACCAAAAAGAGAGTTCGTCAAGCTAGTGACATAAAACAAGCACTTCTTGGGAGGCAACCCATGTTCTTTTCGTTTATTTCTTTTATTTCATATTTCCACGTGTTTTTGATCTTTTTATGGTTTTTCTTTTTATTGTTTTGATTTCCGACTCCAACCTTGACAGAATTCATGAGCTAGTAACGTTCATGGAGCCGGGAGAAACTAGCTATGCTCGATTTTCGCTAGAATTGCTTGGATGCCTATATGGACCCCCACCGAGCTCGACTCAGACTCGATCGGTTACGGAAGTTTCTATTTCACCCTCCTTTTACTTGATTTTCACTAGAATGCAATGAGGAAATTACATGGTTTAAGTGTGGGGTGGGTAGGAGGTTAGGGTTCGGATGTCAAAAGTATGATTTGTCTTTCTTAACTCGAGCCTTGGCAAAGTGATGCATTCTTGGCGATGTGAAACTTACTAATTGCGCATTTATATGGTTGAGTCATTTTTGTGTCTTTATTACATTATTGAGCAATCACCTTTTGCTTGGAGGTTTGAATAGTTTACTTGTCGGGTTGTTACATGTTTATGCCCTCTTGTGTAAGGTGTTGAGTTGTTGTGCTTCGTCCAAAACCCGCCTATATATATTTAATTGACATTTACTTGTGAAAAGATTGCTAAGCTCTAAAAGCTCTTTCGATTTTGTTTCCAAATCTCGGTGCAAACTAGTGAGTAACCCTGTGTGAATTATCGGTTTTTCTTGCATTTTTATGGAAATTGCATTGAGGAGGCTTGGTTTTTCTCGTACATGATTGAATTTGGAAATGACCTCTAGGCGCATATATCACCCTTATTTAGGACATATCCAAATATATAAGCTACTTAAAAATCCCAAATGAGCCCACTTGATCCAATGTCCCATTTTTTGTTAGCCGAGCTCAATTTTAGCTCTTATACTTCATAATTTGTGAGGTAAGAGTGTATGATTAGTTGATGAGAAATGTGAAGGAAATCGATTGTGGGTTTCGGGTTTTGAGTTGTTTATACAAAACAAAAAATAAAAAACAAAAAGAGAATAATACTCCAACACAAATCACGAAAAGTGATAAAGCGTGCTTTCAAATGAAAAGCCTAATTCAATAAGGCTAAGTTTAGTAAAAAGAAGCAAATTCAAAAGACTTCCAAGTGTTGTGAAATAAAGTTGGAAAAGAGTGTGAGTATACGAAAAGGTTTCGGACGAAAGTTTGGTGATTTGAGGAAGGGTGAAGCGACCATAAGCTTCGGGTTCTAGAAAGTATGGTTTTTTGTATTATTGATCACGTTTGATCTTGTATTAGCCACTATATCAAAATATTTCATACCTTACAAAAGAGCCAACATTACAACCCGAAATAAAGATCTTGCAAAATATTTCATACAGGTGTCAAAATATTTCATACATTACAAAAGAGACAACATTACAAAAGAGACAACATTACAAAATATTCGATTCTTGTTGGTCATGTACAATAGGTAATATTGAGTTTCTGATTTGTGAGATCTTGCAAAGGTGCTTGCATTGTCTGATTTAAGCATATACACGTACCTTATACTAAACACTTGAGTGAATTGAGCGAACACCCTCAAAATTTCATTTGAGAGGAAGTCATCGATTTGGTTTTCACTTGAGAAAGAGTAATACGAGCAATGCTTGACGATAACGAGTTGATGTTGACACTTCCATCGTATTAAATAGGATAACCACAATGATTTTTCTTTTTGCTTAATGTTCATTGCATGTACATTCTTGATTCTTTTCGTTGTTCGATGACAAACAAATCGATAAGTGTGGGGTGGTTGTTTTGCATGTAATTATGGTATTTTTTTTTATCATAATCAACAAAAATCTTATCTGCCCTGTTAGTGAGAAGGAGATAAGAAAACCCTGATGGAGATGAGCCCCTCAAAGGCTCCACGTATGGATAGGATGTCCCCTTCCTCTTTTCAGCATTCCAGAGACATTATCAACATGACTTTCTATGATTTCTTCTAAAACACCAACCATACTTTACTAACTCTTATCCCTAAAATAAAAAAGGGGTCGGATATTGGCCCCTAAATTTGATTAATTGACCAATTAATTTTTGAACAAAAATAAACATATTTAAAAAGACAAAAATAACCTTCTCATAAAATTAATTTAAAAATTAAAAAAGAAGAAAAATATTTTCTTTCTCCCAAAATCTTTCAAAAGCCATTCAAAGCCACCTCAATACAAAACACAATAATGGGGGATGATATTAAATAAGATGAATGATGCAAGTCTTCTCTACAGTTTTTAGTGTTACAGTAATCAAATTCTATTTTTATACATTTTTTTCATCACTTTTTCGTCATAAAGTTGTTCATTAGGGTTCATAGGAGTTGTGTTCGAACTGGTAATGATGAACATAAATATGTTGTTCGGAAAAAAAGTTCGAACACATCATAATTTCTGGCAAAAAACAGACTGTTCAGACAAGATTTTCGAACATGGATTTCAAGTTCAAAAACCTGCTTCGAACAATTTGTGTTTTTTTTTTGTTAAAAACAGAGTGTTCTAAAAAAATCGGGAACATTACATAGTCATTATAAAAAAAATTTGAACATTGCACATTTGTTCGAAAAAATTTGAATACTGCTTCATTGTTCGTGAAACTAGAGTCGAACCTTACAGTAAGCCAATTTATTTTTTCAATTTTATTTGGAGGAACATAAATTTTCACAAAAATGAGAGACTTACCCTAGATGTTTGACTGCTTAATATAATTTATACGACATCAAAAATTGACTTGATTATATATGGCAAAAACGTAACGAAAGGGATGGAAATTCTAGGTCCCGGCAGGACGCCAACATAGTAATAATATATTTTTATGGTTGTTATGAAATTGTGGAAAGTAAGAATCCTAGTATGGGAGTATTTCCTGATTATGGATATTGAGTATAATTAGGAGATTTAATCCCACCTTATGGAGGAATCCTATTGGTTGGTGGACAAGTCTCAATAATCTTATAAATAGGGGGTTCAGGCCCTTATTTCACAATTTTGATAACTTCTACAACCTCTCATGCTCTCACATCTCATGATCTCTCATGATCTTTTAGGCCCTTGCATGCTCTTATTTCATAACTCTACCCCTCTCTCTATCATGGAGCTCACATTATTCTCTCTTTTTTACAGAATAACTCTCTCATCTCTAATTATCATGGATTATGGATTATGGGTTTATGGATTTTATGGCGTCCTCTCCTTTAGGAGATCTCCTTTAGGAGAGGCATCTCTTATACAGGAGACGAGAACCCTATATTGGGAACACGTCTCTTATCTTTTATCTATACAAAGAGGACACATGCCTCACTTTTTACTCTACATTGATTTTATATGCTCTTGCGCATTATTGAGCTCTTGTATATCTCTCTCGAACACTACCTGGCTTGAGCGTCGGAGGGCCTATACCGGGGCAGCCCGACTTGGGTTCTGTTTTGAAGGTTAATTAGGTCGCTAGGAGACTTCTGGAGTTTGATCAGGTCACCTGGATATTTATGGAGGTTTGTCAAGTTCCTGATTTTATATTTGAGGTCATTACTCAGTTTTCTTGAAGCGACAATCTTTTTGGTCGCATCAAGTGGCGTCGTATGTGGGAAAGAGGGACATCAAGTCCTTGAACAAAAGACATGAGAATATACAATTTAATCGACCGTGAAACCCTCACAGATAAGTTCTAATTCTCTATATGCCTTTTGAAATTGGTGGTGTGTTTTACTTATCATAATTGAGATCTCTTGTGTGGCAATTCATATAGGTCGATGGGGTATTAATCATGCATGTAGTTGGATATATTGGTCTTGTGATTCTTTCATGCGTAAGATAGAATAGGTGATGGGGGAATTAATCATACAGAGAGAATTCTAATTGGCGTTATTTGATAACATATGGTTTAATTTTATGGGGATATGTATGTGGTTTAATGGTGATATGGTGTTTATGGTTATGGTGAAGGACAATACTTGATTTAATTTGCAACGAACATGGTTGATTAGCATATTCTTCATGGTCTGGTTATGTGCTTGAGAATATGTTTGATTAACATATTCTTTTACTTGATTAATTATGAGTCTATATAGTTATGTCTTAAAAATATGAATATATTCAGCTCGCCTCATACATAAGCTCATGGAGTATTAATTGGGCCTAAAAGGTTAATTTAATGGGCACGAGTAAGGGTTGTGATGCTCGCATCCAATTTAACAATTATTTTTATGATCGTATACTAACAGATTGAATGCAGGTCTATGGGCATGAGTAATGGTTGTGATGCTCGCATCCTACTTATCGATTACTTTTATGATAGTATACTAACAGATTAAGTGCATGTCTACCTGTTTAGTTCGTATTAACTTTGATCTTGCATGGTTAATTTGTGAGCTGCCCGACATCTAACTCAGAGATGGTTAATTCAACGCGAAGAGGTCGCCAATATATCAGGTCGCACGTCTAAACATCCACATAAAGGTGATCGTGGAACTTTTGCTACCTGAAAATACAGAGGTCGCGCGGTTGAATTCGAGGAAAAGTAAATTTCCCTATGGCTTCAATATGACTACGTATTAGGTACGCTCGTTCCAATCTCGTAAACGAGATGGTTTTATATTTCCTTCATCTATCTAGCTTGATTTCTTATCTCGAATCTTCGGGCGCCGAGCTGATGGTGCTAAGCGTCGAGATTTTCTCCCACCTCTGAAAGCAAGCTGGCTAATTGCGCGTCTCGGTCCATAGACTGGCATAAGCGCTTCACTCACTGGTCTAATTTTTCGATGACCTCGACCCGCCTCGCGTACATCTTGTGCCATAACTCACATTTCACCCAACTTCTTATCCATCAACGCAACTTGATCATCTACGTTGGCAATCTTCCGACAAGGAACCTCGCCCATGCCTGAGACTGTCGAAGCTATTTTTCCAACTACCAAACAATCTACAGAGATAGACACGGACCCTACATTGTCCATGCTGCGATCTCAGCTTACTCTCGCGACCTCAGCTTTACTCTTGCGACCTCAGCAGCGACTTCAGCCTATGACCTTGCCTTTATTATTATGATCTTAGCTACGATCTAGGCGACCTCATGCAACCACATTACGTAGAACAGATCATCTACAGATTATATGGTCCAATATGGTTAAAGCCCAACACTTTCATTAGGTTGGCAATGGTTAAAGCCCGACGCTTTCATTAGGTCAACGAATATGGTTAAAGCCCGAAACTTTTATTAGGTAGGCTTTCCTTTTATATGGTCAATCCTCGACGCTTTCATTAGGTCGGCCAGGGATTTTATGGAAATGGTTAAGCCTCGACGCTTTCATTAGGTCGGCTATGGTTTCTATGGATATGGGAATGGATGGTTTAGTGAAAGAACATGTTTGTCTTAAATGTTTTTCCACATCCTAGAGTATGTTTAACTTACATATTCAAGGACATTTGGGAGGAAGCATGTTTGATTTACATGTTTTCTCTCGATTTTTAAGTATGTTTGATTTACAAACTGTTTGGTCCTATGTGTGATTTATTTTGTCTTGATTGATTTATTTAGTTTTATGTGATTTATTTGGTCTTTTGTGAACATATTTGATTTACATGTTTTCACATATCCTTAGTATGTTTGACTTACATATTCTGGGATGTCTAGAGCGAGGCATGTTTGATTTACATGTCTTCCTTCAAATTGTGAGCATGTTTGATTTACACGTTTTCCTTCAGATTGTGAGCATGTTTGATTTACATGTTTTCCTTCAAATTGTGAGCATGTTTGATTTACATGTTTTCCTTCAGTTTGTGAGTATGTTTGATTTACAGGCTCTTTGCGAGCTCTATACATTCAATTCTAGATCGGCCCGTGACCCCACCCCATGACTAGTGTTGTCGACACCGTTTACCCTGTAAAATTTACGACATGATGAGTTATCGTGCAAAGGGTGTAACACTAGGTAATGCTTAAAAAGGTATTTTTATGATTGAGGTTTTGACAGACCTATTTTAGGTCGATAGCTACACGATTCAGTTATATGCGTATTCTTATGGTTCTTATGGGCTTAAGCTTATCCAGGTCAGTAATGGTCTTTATGGTGTTATGGTTATGAGTTGATAAATATCCAGGTTAGTAAATATGCAGGTATTATGTGGATTTATTAAGAGACCTCTTCTTCTAGAAGGTGCAATTCTTCTACGAGGAGAGCGAGCTGTTTTTGGGGACGGCGACCTCTCGTATCGGAATGGCAAGCTCTTATATGAGGCTGACGAGCTCTCATCAAGTAAAATGGTATCATGGTAGCTCGGTACTGAGTGGTATCTCGGTATCGAGAGATGAGCTTTTATGATTAACGCGATCTTGAGCCTTGACGGGCTATTATGGTTTATGGTTTGAAGTAATTTTTTGGCTGACCTATTTTAGGTCGGATAATTGAAATCATTATTATATTCTACCTGATTTTTTTACCTCAATCAGCCAGAAAATGGGGGACTAACTAATACGACATCAAAAATTGACTTGATTATATATGGCAAAAACGTAAAGAAAGGGGTGGAAGATTCTTGGTCTCGGCAGGACATTAACATGGTAATAACATATTTTTATGGTTGTTATGAAATTATGGAAAGTAAGAATCCTAGTATAAGAGTATTTTCTTATTTTGGATATTGAGTATAATTAGGAGATTTAATCCCGCCTTATGAAGGAGTCCTATTGGTTGGTGGACAAGTCTCAATAATCTTATAAATAGGGGGTTCAGGCCCTTATTTCACAATTTTGATAACTTCTACAACCTTTCATGCTCTCTCATGATCTTTCAGGCCTTGCATGCTCTTATTTCATAACTCTACTCCTTTCTCTATCATAGAGCTCACGTTGTTCTCTCTTTTAATCAGAATAACTCTCTCATCTCTAATTATCATTGATTATGGGATTATGGATTTATGGATTTTATGGCGACCTCTCCTTTAGTAGAGACGAGCTCTTATACAGGAGATAGAAACCTTAGATTGGGAACACATCTCTAAACACGTCTCTGAATACGTCTCTTATCTTTTGGTCTATACAAAGAGGACACATGCCTCACTTTTTACTCTACATTAATTTTAGAAGATCTTGTGCATTATTGAGGCTCTCTCATATCTCTCTCGAACATTACCTGACTTGAGCGTCGGAGGGCCTATGCCGGGCCGCCCGGCTTGGGTTTTGTTTTGCAGGTTAATCAGGTCGCTAGGAGCCTTCTGGAGTTTGATCAGGTTTTCCAGGAAATTTTTGGAGGTCTGTCAAGTCGTTGATTTCATATTTGAGGTTAGTACTCACTTTTCTTGAAGCACCAATCTTTTTGGACGCATCAATGATACATCTCCTCTTTTTTTTTTCAAAATTTTATGAAAAAGAATTCTTCATTTTTGACACATTTTCTTTTCCTTTCTTCTTCCTTTTTTTTAATTTCCTTCTTAGTTTTATGTACGTCTTCTTCATTTTCCCCTTTTTTATTTTATGATTTTTCTTGTTTATATTATTTTAATAAATATGGGTAGTGTCTTCTTCATTTTTCCCTTTTTTATTTTATGATTTTTCTTGTTTATATTATTTTATTAAATATGGGTAATATAGGGAGTTTATAAGGTTGGTGTAGTAAAATTCTAATTCATTTAAAATATTATTAGAGTGTTTATTCATGGTGTCAACTCATAAATTTTTGGGGTTCAAATATCCAGTTCCAATAAAAAATCCCTCATTTAATTCATATTTTAGACATATTTGCCTATGTGTTGTGGTGTATATAATGTTTTTAAAATTTTTGTCAAATAGAATTAAACCTATATCCTAAATTTATGCATCGGTGCAAATCAATCTCCTTTTATTAATGGTAGACAAATCATTGATAATGTGTTTATTGCCAATGAGTGTATTCATTTTTTGAACATGCATAGAAAAGTAAAAGTGGTTATATGGAACTCAAGCTGGATTTAGTAGCCTGTTTTGACTAGCATTCGTTGGAATTCTGAATTCTGGTATTCAGAATCTTAGGGTATTCAGAATTATGTGAATAGTAAGAATTCTTATTTGTTATAGGATCATGACATGTAGCTGCTGTTCTTAAATAAATTGGTTTTCATAAAGTGTTCAGTTCATGGATCATGGCATGTAGTTGCACTGTATCTTTTTCTTCGAACCTAAATGTACAACCTCTTGGTTATATCACTTCCACCGGAGGTATTAGACAAGGAGACCCCTTATCTCCCTACTTGTTTATTATTCTATTTGAAGTCTTGTCTAACATCTTAAGCAGGCCAGCGTGTCCAAGAACATTTAGGGTGTCAAAATTAGTAGAAATTCCATTTCCATTATACATTAATTTTTCGCAGATGAATCTATCATCTTATGTAAGGCTGAAAGCCATAATGCATAATTTATTCAGAGCATTCTTCATAATTATTGCATTATATCTGGTAAAAAACTAATATTAATAAGTCTTCCATGTTTTATTCAAAAAGTATCTCTAATAGTGTTAGATCTAATATTTGTCATGTTCTCAATGAAATTATAAAAGTGAATTACTCGAGATACTTAGGATTTTCTTTAGGAATTGAAAGACCCAAGGGAGATACCTTCAAATATGTGTCTCGCACTTTATTGAGCAGAGTTTTTAAATAGAAAATTAATTTTCTGAGTAATGCGGGTAAAGAGACTTTGATTATATCCTATTTTAAAATTCCAGTGAGTGTGTGCAAGGAGATTTGTAGTGTTATTTCCAACATCTGGTGGGGTAATAATGTGGAGGGAACAAAGAAAACCCATTGGGTTGGGTGGAGGAAATTATCTTTTCCTAAAAATGAAGGGGGGTTGGGGTGATAATATTTTCTAGGTCAAGGATCTTTTGACTTCCAATGATCTTTGTTACGAGAATGGGTTTGGAGGGCATCGAGGTAAGCAAGATCGGAGGAGATGAGAAAGAGGGTGGCCAATTCATGAATCAAAATGGAGTCTTTGATTTGGTGAGCAAGAGAGAGAGAGAGAGAGAGAGAGAGAGAGAGAGAGAGAGAGAGAGAAACCGAGAAGTACAGATGGAGATGAAGTCTACCGGATTGAACTTACCATCTGGGCCTAAGTGATGAATGGGCTACAATTTAATTATTATTTGGGCTACACATTTCATATTTTTATTTAAATGTTGCATTAAGGTTATCTTTATGTTATTCAAGGGGTTCTGATCTATCCTGGCAACAACTCATTGAGGTGGTTTCTGTTAAGTTTGATGAACTGAAGAAAATTAAAATTATTGGGGAATTCAATAAGTTGAAGCACAGTGGTTCATATGATAACTATGTTAGGATAAGGTGACCAACAAGCCAACTTGTGGCTGTGGTCTGACCATTCTCTTGCAATACAATCGGTTTTTATTCGTAATAATATCTTTTATACTTATTGGCATTCCATATCTTTTATCTCATGCTTGTTGCATAGGTATGGTCCTGATGAAGTTACTTTATTACGGTGGATTGGTCTAGCAGAACCGTGAGATAATCCAGCACGTAATGTAACTCGTCGAACTTGTTCCTAGTCAAAGGGTTACGCCATAATGAGGATACAGGACTTTCCCATTAAGACTAGTACTTAGTGTATGTGGACCGCATCTCATCGGTCACGATGTCTGGACATCGACATACATAAGTAGGTGCTCATAAGATGAGTTCACTGAACTCCCTCGCCTAGAAATCTCTAAGTGGTTCCCACTCATCGAGTAGATGATTTCTATGATAGAGCGTACAACATTAATCCTTAAGACCCGGACCTCACCGTGACTTCACTAGAGGACAGGCTATGTTGTGACCT